>NBNE01001454.1:0-12517 GCA_002215365.1 Phytophthora megakarya | reverse complement strand
GTCTTATTCAGCATGGAAACACTCAAACCATTTGGATATTCACCTTACTCATCAACTATCCTATCAACGCTAAACTTGAAAATATAGTGAAACCAAGTCTAATTACGCTGCATATGCACTTTACATGTTCCTGGCGGCCTCCGGTCTGGGGGGTTAAAATACTGCCGTACTTATACCACTGTCGTACAATTTTAACTTCTAGACGACACGCTCTTAATGCCTCTCTTAGTACATTATACTTGCACATGCAGTAATGCAAACACAAACCACATGTGTTGTTAGTAAAAAAAATATCATGGATACCCAAAACGAAAAACCATATCCGTAGCAACTACAACAAGCACACAAAGTCTATGCTGTTACATTTATCTACAAAATAAAAAATACTGGAAAAGGAGTTGGATATCACCTCCACTGAATCATATCTCAGTAGCTACGAAAAAATATGAAAGGCAAACATAATAAAAAGGAAATATCGCTGCTTCATTAAACTGTGTCATGATAGTATCGAAAAACGAAACATTCGTAAACTTTGCCTCAATAAAACAAAAATATGAGCAAGTTTAGATTTATCATGATAAACCGAACAATAGCTCTATGTTGCACGAACTCCATTATTCAATGGGTTCGGTAGTACAAAGTGTCGCTGGGCTTTATAATAACACAATTTAAACGAGATATACCTCGTGAAGTCACTAAGTAAAAAATCTAAATATGTGAGCTTCGCGCTTATTGCGAACAATACGTCTCGATACTGAAAACGTTGCATTTATGTTGTACATGGAACTTAGACCTATACTGTACATGCCTAAAACAAGTAATCTGCGCTGAAAAATTATCATTTAATGATTTTGTTAAACTCTATGAAAGACTTCTAACCAATAGAATCTCTTACTGGTTTTATTAGCCAATTAAATTCTTTATTGACTGTTATTCCTCTATTCTTACTGGTATTCTCACAGACGTGCTCAGTCCGAAGTAAAAGAGGAAGTGAGACTTCCTACCCGTTTGCTTCGTTTCGCCATTGCACTAATTTGTCTCTTTTAGAGAGGAGGTCCTCTACCAATTATATGGCCGCAGTACCGTAGACTACATAGGCACTTTCTATAGTACATAATATATCCAGTGTCAATATACTATTACGTCTCTACCTGTACTATCCAGCCCATCCTGGGATCGTCCATCGGTCCCCACCGAATGGACGCACCCCCATGGTGCTGACCCAAGTACTAGGCCTAACCCTCCCACTAAGTATCTCCAGTAGTCTTAAGGTCCTTGACCCCGATCGGTTCTCTCAGTTTAATGAACTGTCCTGTTGGCAATGCCTTGGTCAGTATATCCGCTGCCATGTCACTTGTGGAGCAATACTGAATCTCAAGCCGCCCCTCTTCAACGAGATCTCTTGTAACAAGAATCTAATCTCGATATGTTTCGTAGCCTTATGGTTACCCGGATTTTTAACCGTGCTGATGGCAGCCTTGCTGTCACACCAAACCCGCACCGGTTTTTCCTAAGAAAACCCCATTTCCCTCAATAGGTACCAAAGCCACTCACTTTCTTTAGCGCCTTCACTAAGTGCAATGAGTTTCGCTTCTGTAGTCGAGAAACTTTTTGAGCCTTGCTTGATGCTACACCAAGACACACTGCTTCCAGTCATGGAGATCACATAACCTGTGACTGATTTGCGTTCTTTAGTTTGACGCGCGAAGCTCGCGTCAGTGTACACCTCATACGTCACTGTTCTTGAATTCCCATCAAGAAGTAGACCGTACGTTGACGTCCCTTTCAAGTACTTCAGCACTCTCCGCGCTGCCACCCAATGGGCCTTATTATAACCAGACAAGTACTTGCTCAATTCCCTCACTGCATTCGCAATGTCTGGTCGTGTTCCTCTCACCCGATACTAATGAAATGACGGGGGATGGCTCAAACGGAGAACGTGGTGGCGGAAGACAATGTCCGTAAGATGCTGGCAGCCGGGGTAATTGAGGAAGCGAACTGCGCGTGGGGGTTTCCAGTAGCTCTCGTTCGAAAGAATGATGGAGAAGTGTGGTTTTGCGCGGATTACCACCCTCTGAATGCGATAACAAAGAAAGACGTGTACCCATTGGCTCGTATTGACGAGACGCTTGAAGCATTCGCCGGGGCACTCCTGTTCACGACGCTGGATCCCCGTTCAGGGTGAGTTGCAAATGTTGATAAGGACAAGACGGCCTTCACGACTCGTTGCAGATGTTGATAAGGACAAGACGGCCTTCACGACGCGTTCGGGGCTCTATCGGCTCGTGCGCATGCCATTTGGGCTGAGTAACGCTCCGTCGACATTTCAACGAATGATGAACTCTGTACTACGAGGTTTAACGTGGTCGACTGCCTAGTGTATCTGGACGACATTATCGTCTTCACGTGAGGGGGCATTGAGCGGCACGTGTTGGAGTTGGCGGCGGTCTTGGAACGGCTGTCGGCGGCAGGGTTGACCCTGGAACTGAAGAAATGTGTGTTCGTGACGAAGTCGCTTGAGTACTTGGGACACGAGCTTGGCTGTGACGGCGTACGACCTCTGGAGTGATTGGCGACGGCTGTCCGGGACTTCCCACCGCCGACGAACATGAAGGAGGTAAAGAGGTTTGTACACCTCGCTGGATATTACCGACGCTTCATACAAAACGTTGGGTCACTAATACGAAGTTGCTCAGGAAGAGCACAGCATGGGAGTGGGCGGCCGGTGGCCACGAAGGTGAAGGAGATCTTGACGACGAGACTACTACTCGTGTACCCAAACTTCACCAAACCGTTCCGGTTGGAGACTGACGTGAGTAAGGCGGGGCTGGGAGCCTGTTTGATGCAGGACTGGGGAGATGGGTGGAAGCTGGTAGCGTACGCGACCAAGGTGAATAGTCCCACCGAGGCCAACTACCGCGTTACGGGGTTAGAATGTGCTGCTGTAGTGTGGGCGATCAAACTATTCCGACCTTATCTGTATTGACGTCTATTCACCATTGTCATGGACCACGCAGCGCTGTGATGGCTCATGACGAGTCCAGACCTGACGGGAAAACTGCTTAGATGTGCATTAGCGTTGCTAGAGTTCGAGTTTGACGTGAAATACCGACCTGGTAACAGCAACTCGGTGGTGGGCGCCTTGTCAAGGGCGCATGTGGCGGCTTCGGTCAGGGCAGCAGTAGGACGGCGGCGATGATCATGGGAGAGAACAGCAACGCGATTGGCTGCGACGGATCCGGTGAACGAGGGCTACACAGTGACGGGACGACGGTGGTCTCGACAAACAAGAGCAACACAGAAACAGGAATGTTGAGTGCGACGGCCGCGACAAGCACGACAGACGCGACGAGTATGACGGGTGCAACGTGTACGATGCAGAGTGACGTGGGCCGAACTCCGTAGGAAAATGAGGTGACGGTACGTGCAGTGCTGGGCGACATAGTGAACGCGTGGAGGAAGGCACAGTGCCGAATGACGAGCAACTGCAGGAACCAACAGTGCGTGATACACGGCGGCCACAGACACAACGATGTACGCCGGGGACGGCGCTACCAGCAGGTGAGCATCCTATGACGCGAGCTGCCAAGAGAGCAGAGGCGAGGAGAGGCAGAGTCGGCGGCAGTGGCTACGGACGCCACTACGCAACCAAAGTCCGGCGCGAGCGACACAGAGATGACTGAGCAACAAGGCGGGAGCCAGCGGACAACGGTGGGACACGGCGAAGAGCCCCACACTACAACCAACACGGTTACGACGCAGGTGATGCTGTCTAGCGAGGTGGTGCCGGCGGAGACAACACCGTGCCGGCATTCCCGACAACGACGAACACAAGTCGATGCGGAAGAAATCGAAGAGGGTGATGTGGGCCAGCGAAGTTACAAATACCCAGCGTAAGACGACATCACGGATGTCCACGAATAGAGGAGTAACTACGGGGCCGTCACGACGACCAGCGAGTAAGCCACGGCGAGTGGTGCACCGAGACGATGTAGAATTCAACCAGCCCAAGGACGGCGACGACGAACAGCGTGACGAGCGACGAAAAGTGCAGGAAGAACGAGATGTCGGAGAATTACGACGTCAGCGAGAGCAGGAGCTCACGTTGCAGCTCACAGACGCCGAGATTACGAGTGCACAGCGGCGCATCTGGCTGGTGCAGCGCCTGCTGACGGCAGGTGTGCACAAAGGTATGACGGTGGAGAAAGCGTACGGGTTGGTGGTGATAAACACGTCTCGTGGACGGCGCATTGTGTTACCGCCAGAGCTTTGGGCGACAGTGTTCAAAGAAATCCACAATTTTATTTGGGCCGGCCATTTACGCGCAAATCATACGCATGCTCGCATCGCGCACGTGTTCTGGTGGCCAGGGCTGCAACGGGAGAAGCGACGCTTGGTTGCGGGATGTCAGGAATGTGGAAGCCGTAAAGCGCGGCCGCGAGAAGTGGTGCCGCCACTTTGGAGTTAACGCAAGGGAGCGGTGGTGGACCGATGGACCCTGGATGTTGTTGGTCCACTGCCGGCCTGTGACGGGGGACAACGATACGTGCTAGCGGCCGTCGAGTACGTCACGACGCATGCGGTGGCGACAGCGGTCACGCAGCACACGGCAGAGTCGGTGGCGAGGTCCCTGATGAAGCATGTGGTCCTGCGGTTCGGACCATTCCGCGAACTTATTACTGGTGGTGCGCCGGAGCTGACGGGGTACGCGATTGAGAAGCTGGTGACGCTGCTGCAGGCTGAACAGACGACACCAGTGCCGTGCCGTCCGCAGATGATTGGATTGGTGGAAAGGTTCCATCGCACGTGGGAAGACCTCGTGGCCATGTACATGCATAACGACACACAGAACGACCGGGACTCATGGGTGAATTGGGCCGTGTACACGTACAACTCGGGACGACACTCCACGGTGGAGTTGTCATCCAACGAACCGATGATGGGCAGAAGGCTAAGGACGCCGAACGAGCTATTGCGGGGCACTGAGTTGACGGAGATGTCGGACTTGTCGGCGTACGATAAGGAGCTGCTGGCGACGATGAAGAGCAGCCACGAGTGTGCTGAACGAGCGCGACGGAAGGATCAAGAACGACAGGCGAAGTACTACAATCAACGAAACGTGAGAAACAAGAAGAGTTTCAAAAAGGGGGACCGAGTTTGGATGTATCGCCTTCCGCGCGGTGCGAAGGCGACGAAGTTCGTGCACGCGTGGATCGGCCCTATGAAGATTGTTGATGAAGTCGGAAACGAGAATTACCTGATTGAGCGCGAAGAGGGAGAGAATCACGAGTAATTAGTAGCTCACGTGAGTTTCTTGATCACTTATCACTACCCTGCGACGCTGCCGCATTGAGCCGCAGACGGCATTGCAGCGCAACTGGAACATGAAGGTCAAAGCGACGAACAAGCCGGTATCGCGCCGGCAAGAATGATTGCTGGTGCAGCGCCGACGCCAGGCGCGACGACCCCTGCACGACGAAGTACGAAGAGACGTCGAGCGGTAGTGGCGAGTGAGGACGTAAAACGACAACAGGACACGAGAATGGTGGAGTTACGACGGCGATGGAGACGCAACGCAGCAGGCCACTACGTGCTTGAGTACGAGCTTGGGCCCGTACACGACGGACGGTCTGGTGATGACGAAGGCGAGCGACGGTGGGAGTTCGTCATGGAGTACGACGCAGGCTTCGAGGCCGGCAAGGTGGGAAGGCGTGTAACAGGTGCGAGGTATGAAGACCGTGTCCTGACAAACACAGCAATGACGGCTGCGCGGTGTACGACCGGGTGAATGGGACAGCTTTCGAGCCGTACGAGCCGGACATGCTGGAAGAGTTGGGCAATGCGACGCCTAGGAGAGAGGAGTGATTGCAGTACGGGTACCGCACGACGGTCGCCACTCCGGAAGTGACTGCTACCGCCAAGGTCTGGCCAATGGGCGGTGTAGACGGCGGCGAGTTGTCAAGCGGCAGGGACTTCTGGCGCGGGCCACGCGAGGTGGACCTCGAGCTGGAGGGAATGAGTAAGCACGACGGTGGTCGTGCATGAGATGAGTGGGGTTCATGAGCGGGTTCTGCACGAAGTCGACTGGGGAGCACTCTAAGATTTGGGCGCTGAGGCACAAGCCGCAGTAGTAACGGACAACGAGACTGATGACGCGAGTCACTGAAGGCAGAAGCAGCAACGGACCGAGGAGACGACGCGCCCGAGTCCGGGACGGTAGTGAGTGCGACGGCCAACGCGAGAGAAGCTCTCGGTTGCCAACGGAAGCGCGCACTACGGGATCCCGGAGACGTTGAAGCTGTTTGGTATGGAGTGGCTGAAGTATGAAGAACAAAGAACGAAGAACGAGAACAAGAACGAGAAGCGTGAGTTGGTGTTTATTAACCCTAGCTTAGTGTTTAACGAGCTGAATAAATAGGAACCTAGTTCCGGCTGCTTTGTGTGGCCCAATACTTGTTGTTTCAGTCGGCGACAGCGAATTTTGGAAGACGACGGCAGCAGCACCAAGTGCAGCTGGCGACCCGTTTGCGAGGAAGCGCTAACAACTCGTCATATGGTGGTCATACAGGGGCCTTTACCTCCATCAAGACGCTCCACGAGACTCAAGAAACGAAGCAAGACGACGACAATGACGACGCGGTCTGCGTCGAGGTTGAGACCGTCAAAAACGACTCGAACAACGAAGAAGAACAACGATGGGGGCACTGGAAACGGCGATGCGAGCAGAGCGCACGACGGAGAGACAGCATGGACGGAACCACGAGTGAAATCGGTGCCGCAGCTTGACCAGCAACATGACGCAAGAGGTACGAGTGGCGGGACGCTCAACTTGGCCGATGTCACGGCAATCCTGCAGAGGTTGGGAGCTGAAGTGGCCGAGTTACGGGCGGTGATATCGAGGATCCGACGGTGACACGTGAAGTGACGGCCGACGTCGAAGCCCCCACTAACGTTCCCACACGACAGACGTTTTGAGGAACAGTAATGAGGTTCGGCAGTAGCCGGCGGAGGCGACCGAAGCCGTCGAGGTACCACCGACGGCAAGGGGCGCAGAAGACGAACCGCCTTCGGGTGGAACGACGGAGATGGCGCCAGCGACGCCGCTCGACACGGTGGCAGCCACGCTACAACAGTTAACTACGGTGATGTTTGGGGTCACGGACCAACCACAGCAGGAGGCGGCTCTGAGCGGCAACACAGAGGTCCTGTCAGCGTTGCGGAGCCTCACCACTATGGTGACGGCAATGCAGGTGAGCCAAGGTGACGGTGAACGGCAAGTTGCCCGGAGCGAAAGAGGACGAGGGATTGCACGAAATGACGGTGGACGATGTGACAGCGGACGGCAGGTCGCTGAAAATGAAGGTAGGCGACGAGATGAACACCGACGGGAGTCGCGTGAGGAAGACCAACGTAGCCACGGAGGGGTTTGACGCCGCGAGAGCAGTGAGGACAGACGGTCGCGACCCCGGGAACGACGAGGTGGAGGACGACGACGGGCAAGAATGGAATCACCCTCTCCGGACGAGTTCGAGCAGCGAGTCGGAGACGATCTCCGACGAGTCGGATGGCGAAGCGGGAGTGAGACAGCGACGCGAACACCGTGACTGACGAGTGGACCGTGATCGAGATGGACGGAGGGATGCCGACGTGGATCGTCACCGAGCCGGAGAACCATGAAGGATTTGGAGCTGCCAACGTTCACCCCCTCCCCGAAGGTTTCGGTGGCGACTTTGTTTGACCGAGTCGACCTTGCACTGAAGGGGGCTGCTACGTCTGGACGTGGAGTGTGGCGCGACACGTTTCTCTACTTTTTTCTTAGGGAACAAGCTTATGGAGAAAGCGGTGAAGAGGTGGGTCGACATGGACCGGTGAACCCCGGAACCCAAGAGGACGTGGACGTGGACGTATGTGAAGAAGGCGCTCCTTCGTAGGTACGGTGAGAAGCTACACAAGTCTAACGCGGAATGGCGAGTGAGCATGAGACAGATAATGCCCGGTGAAGCACACGCGGATTTTGCGGCTGGTCTGCGCGACGTCATCAGCCGGAACAAGGTCAATGAAAGAGTGTTGCTCGCCCGGTTCTACAGGGACTTGGACAAGACGACGAGGAAGCTGGTCCAGCAGCGGCCGGTTTCTCGAACTCTGGAAGAAGCCGTCGACAAGGCCACAGCGATTGACGACCCGATGGACAACGTGGCGCAGAGGCATGATCAACATCGGACAGTCATGGGCGACTGCGCGAGCAGATACTTTGTTTATATGACGGGAACGATAGGGCAGATGAATGTGATTCCAGTGTCAGTGACACTGGTCTGCCGACGGTGTTAACGGGCGACTTGGGCGACATGGCAGCGGTGGAGGCTGAACGAGAGCATGTGGCTCTGTTGACAAACCCACAGGGCATCTACAACGCCTACTCCGGCACATGGGACACTCCACGCGGTCATCCGTGGAATAGGAAGTATTGGTATGAGCCGAAGAAGATAGTGCGGAGGTTGGAGTCAGTGGCCTCTTTCGCCAGCAAGGCGGATCCCAAGAAGCCTGCTCCAAATCAGAAGGCGAAGGGTGGGGAGGCAATGTCGAGCGACAGTGAACCAGAGGATGAGCCACGGAAGAAGCTAAAGGCGGCTGTGAAGCAAGCGGTTGCTGAGGACGTACGGAGGAACGCGTCGAAAGTGTCGGGACTGCAACCAGTGGGCGGAACCCGCTGTTTCACGTGGGAGCAGAGTGATCACTAGGCGACGCAATGCCCGAACGGACACAAGTGCTACGAGTGCAACAACTACGGCCACATGGCGAAGGAGTGCCCGGACCAGGAGACGCAAGCTTGCAATGACGAGTATTTGAAGCAAAGAAAGCCGCGAGCGGACGAGGACAACGTAACACGGGCGTCGTAGAGGGGTTACGGCGTCCAGTACGAGACCGCAATCCCCAGCAGGCACAGCAGGCCAAGATCGACGAGGACGAGGTGACGCAACTGCGTCTGGCAGTGCCGTTGGAGCAGTCAATGTTGGTGGCGACAGCGACTGAGATCAGAAGCGAGAAGAACGAGATGGACGCGGGGTTAGCAGTCGCGTTGGAAGCAGCGACAGATGAGGCAAGTACAAGTACGGGTGGCGTGCAGGGCAGCTCGGTGCGGATGCCACGGTCATCGACGTTAGACGAGAGGGACGAGGTAATGCGGAGGATGGAGGCGGCGACGGCATCATGGGACGCTGAAAAGGTGGCGTGCTACGTGGCGACGTTGCGACCAACGATGGCGGCGGTACGGTTTGTACGGGCGGAACGTGAGCAGGAGTTGGCGGAATACGTGGCTCGTGACCAAGCACGGGACCGACGTCAAGCTGGGGAAGGCGAGGTCAAAATTGATGTGTCGGCGGCGGCGATGGCGTGCAGGGAGCCGGCGACTACGACAATGACCAGGGCGATGATGACGGATGCGGCGAGACGAACGCAAAGTCGTCGGGCGAGGACGGCCTCATGAGCGCGAGGCTGACCAGACGAAGGACCCAGAAAGCCGATAAGAGGCGGCGAGTGAAGGCTCTAGCGGTACGACGGGGACGTGAAGAGCGTGCGGAAGAAGCCGAGCACCGGAGCGCTGCTAGCGAACGACAAGCGCGACGGCGGCAAGATGCTGATGCCCTACAGCAGCACTGGCAGCAGGGCAATGAGCATGAGGCACCAAGTGGCGGCGCTGCTAGTTTGAATCTCGTGCAACAAGAAAGGCATGTAGACGGAGAAAGGCAGGGCGTCGGTCGAAGCGGCGCGCAGTACGTAGAGGCCGACGACGACCTCCCGACGGCGACGATGATGTTGTCAGGTGTGAAGAAAAAGGTCAATCTCGATAGTGGTGCCAAGTATACAGTCGCGGGTACCGAGTGGATGATGTATGGGGACAAGGTTGACTGCGCTGCTCTGGTAGCCTACGGGGAAGACATAGGGGGCTTTCTCTTGGGCGTTGTTGGAGTGTGGCAATTCGAAATGAGAAGCGCGTTTGACGAGTGATCCGGGTCGACGCGTGTATAGTGGATGGTTGTGCCGACAAGTTTCTTCTAGGTGTAGACTTCATGCAGTCACGCAGTGCGGTGATGGATTTTGACACGAACGAGGTGCGATACAACGAGGAAGGGGGGGCGGTAGTGGTCCCTTTTAAAACCTACGACAAGAAGGGCGGCGCTACGGTGGCAGCGGTGCGCATGGCTCGACGGACGCAGTTAGACAAGTACGTGATTAACGCTCAGCATGAGAATCCACGTAGCCCTTGTGTTCGCTCTAAAAAAGAATTTATCAGATTTGGTGGATATTTGGTGAATATATTTGCAAACGGTTCCCGGATATCAGAAACGTTTCAATAAAAAGCTGAATGCAGTGGCGAACAAGGCGACTTGCTTCATGTTCGATCCACTGCAGAATGAAAGGAAGTACACTATCATCGAGAAGAGCGCCTGCACGCTGATCGAAGTCATACTAGAGATGGAAGGTCTCGTCATGTACGAGAACGTTAATTGGTGCACTCAGCAAGATAGCAGCTCCTGTGGTGTGTGATGCATCGCATTACTTGAAATGCTCCTAACAGGGTCTTCATGGGACGGTTCGCTGTACAATGTACAGCCATATCTGCGGATGCGACTTCTACATACAGCTATTGCTTTCGTTAAAAAAAGAAGCTGCTCTTCTGAATATATAAATATTGTAACTTCAATTCATCATTTTTGGCTGTTTTCAGTTTTCACAACCAAATTTATAAAACCAAAATTACGAACTGCTTTGTCAAGAATACACAAGTCCCACAATCCCCACATATAGAATTATCTTCAAAAGACTGATTTTTAATTTTGTATATTGCACACACCAAACCGAAGATAAAATAAATTTACACTAGTTGATGGGTGAGGAATTCACCATCTGTGTCTGGAACACCAAAGCCATGTACTGTAGATAATTGATTTTTGATCATCAAAATTCAGTGGTAGCAACATCGTCCAAGTTGCACCCTGACAAAAAATCTCATTGGGCAGAAATATTGGTCTATGATTGGCAGAGAAAATTACCCTGCCTACCCTGCCCCTAATGAAACATCCCCTGATGACGCATTATTCTCAAGTTACACTTAATAAGTGTCGTTGAAGTTATGACACTTGTACAACACAAATACGTCTTGCAAGGTAACCACGTAGTGTAGTATATACTACTACAGTAGGACTAGTATTGCAGTGGCTAACGGATTGCTATACATGTATAAGATTGCGACCCAAAGCGGTACTGCGGTAACTCCAGTGATTACTGGCAATGCCTGAAACTACAGACTTCCCCGCCTAATCCGGAAAGGTGGGACCTATAATGTATGAGAGGTTAGAAGATACAAATGCCTTGTATAGTAAATCATGCTGACTTACATACTTAGAATGCAAATCAAGACTGCATGAGTGTACTACTTCTAGGAGGTACATAAGGGCTCACAGTTCCGGTTTAGGCGGGGAAGTCTGTATATTTTTCCAAATCCCTGTCTACGGTAGTGTCAGTATCAATGAAATGCTCAGACTCAATTCCAGGAAAAATGTATCGAGCTCGCGTTGGCACATATGGTCAGGTCAAGCTTGGAAGTGTTCCTATTGAAGAAAGCGTTGCTCAGAATAAGGCTTTCTACTGGTGCTCACGTAATTTCGAGGTGTACGCATCCATCACCTCGAGCTTTTTCGCATGCGTTACCCCCAGCTTCGCTAATACGTCGGCAGGTGCCATTTTGGCTTTGGCCCATTTAGTAAGTAGCTCATCCTCCACATTCTTCGCATACAGACGTTCTCTAGACGTCTTAGTCTGGGACTTGACAAACGTGTTAAGCATCAGCACGATGGTCTCTTCCTTGTAGTTAGAGGACAATGCATCGAAGAGGGTCACCTTGGGTGTACCATAGATTGACTTCCTGAATGCCTCTTCGTAGTTGATGAATGTGTGTAACAGCGGGTTGGCAAGAAGAGTTTCACCGCCATTTTTAAGGCCAAGCAACAAGAAAATATCATTGGGAGTTTTCTTCTCGTCCATCCAACGGGTAACTTGCTGGTTCTGCAGTTTTGTGGCCAACTTCTGCGTAGTAGAGTCCAACTCACCAGTGCTCAGTATTTTGGACACTACCAGGTCGTCGGAATATGTCTTGCGGATCGTGTCCAACAGCGTCGTCTTCTCACCAGGGTTGAATTCATCAGCGTATTTGACCCAAACACTCACACCAGGTTTAGCGAGCACGTTCGTCACTCCGTCCTCAAACACATCAAGTTTGTATGTCTTGAAGAGTTGGTCGGTGGTACGTCCCTGAGTCTTCCAAAGATTCATCTGCTCAGTTTGCAGTTTCTTCACAACATCAGAGGTGCCTTGCACTTGCACTGCTTTTTCCAACATAATAGCCAAGTTGTCATCGCCATACTGAAACTTCAACATTGGGAGCATCGACTTGGGATCCTTGTTTCCCTTCTTCTTATTGAAATCGTCCACGTACGTGGCCCACTTGAGAAACACTGGG
>NBNE01001453.1:0-12524 GCA_002215365.1 Phytophthora megakarya | reverse complement strand
ACTAAGTGCGGATTTCAGCCGGGTGTTTCAGCGGACATGTCGTGTACTTCACACCACTCTCGAATAGTGACCAATGGTCTCTATCGATATCCATGTCACTCTTTGATGGGCCGACGAGGACTCGTCATGAGTTGTAGTCCACTAAATTCCGAATTGTGTGAGCCATTTATCGGGGACGGGACTTAACGGTAGCGTCCGAAAATTCCCGCCTTCATCCTCTTCAGTCTCAACTGAGAATCACAACACCACACAAACTCCATTTCCATGCAGTCCCGGAGGATTCCGGCCGATTTACTGTCCAGGGTGTACGAGTTGCTCAAGCGTCTCCTGGAAACTGGTCTGATCTGGTACTCCGACTCGGAGTGGGCATCGGCCATCGTCCTCGTGATGAAGATGAATGGTACCGATGTCCGCTTGCACATCGACTATCTGTTGGTGAACCAGCTGATCAAGCTGATGAATTACCCCTATCCCTCATCGACGAACCGATGAGCAACTTCGTCGCCACTATGTGGTCCATGACTCTGGACATGACAAGTGGGTTCAGGGAGGTTCCAATGACGGCCCGAGCTCAACTGATTTCGGCCTTCATTTGCCCGCTCGGGCACTTTCAGTGGAAGCGCATGCCAGTCGGCCTCAAGAACGTCCCTTTGATCTACCAACAGCTTCTGGACAACTGTCTCTGGGGTTTGTACGGCTACCCCTAGAAGAGGAACGGCTTATCGACCTGGAGGTGCTAGAGTTCTTGGGAATTTCTTCCGAGGGCTCGGGCGCTCCGGTATCCCAGGGCACAGATCCCCGGGGGGCGGTGGCTCCCAGGACCAGCACTGACACCGTGTTCCATCAGAACCGGGTTGCTCCGGAGCAGATGAGGCCTGAGCTGTCCAGGAGTTCGTACATCGACGACATCATCTACGGAGCTCCGTCCAGGGATGACCTGTGCCAAACGCTGAATGCTCTCCTGTACCAACTACGGTACTGGAACATCTCGGTTAGCCTCCCAAAGAGTGAGTTCGGGGCCACGAAATGCCAGTACCTCGTACACGACATCAGCTCATACGGAATCCGGACGTCCCCGAAGCTAGCGGAGAAGGTCCTCAACTTGCCGTTCCTGAAGACCCAGAAAGCAGTACGGTCCCTCCTCGGGAGCCTCAATTACTACGCCAAGCTTATCGAGGATCTACCCGCGCTTGCGGTCACTCTCTACGAAGAATCGGACGAGCAACTTCGTTCCGGACGAGACCTAGAGCCGCCCAAGCATGCGTTCAAGATACCCAAGGACCGGCTAGTGTTGACGCCATTGCTCCGGCACCCCGGGAGAAAGTATTTAATAATATTACATGCCAACCCCTGGCCAACAACGCGGTTTTAGGGCAGGATCACGACCATACTACCTGTGCGGTTCGTGGGCGAGTTCTTCAGGACGCCGAGCTTGGGTACCATTCCGCCGAAAATGAGGTGTTAGCGCTGCTCCGCGTCCCGAACACATGTCATTATTACCAGTTGTTCCGAAAAGAAGATTCGCGTGTACACCTGGTACTCGGTGGTGGCATGGCTGTTCAAGTCCAAGACAGTGGACGGAAGATGCCTCAAGTGGGCGCTCAATCGGTCTCCCTGGGCCCCTGACATTCGGCGACTCGAGAACGACGAAGATTGCTTGGCGGCAATCCTGGTGGCGGGTATCACCCCCGGGAACGCCTCGACAAGGTTGACGAGACCCTGGTTCCGGAAAAGGGTTCCTGGATCAAGACATCGCCAGCCAGTCGGGAAATGGTCTCTAGTGATCACATCGGACACATGTTGAGCTTCGACGGAGCCGCCAAGATAGATACAATTCTTGCATTCTCTGGAGCCTCCCGAGTTGGGAAATCGTCGCGGCCGCGGGACACTTTCTGGAGAAAGCCACCGTAAATGAGGCCGAATACTCTGGATTAGTCAAGGACATGCAACTCGCTCGAGACATGGGGGTCCAGGAACTGGTTGTGATCGGGGACTCCCGATTTGCAATACAGCAGCTCAAAGGCGTCATTGGCTGTACCCAGCCCCACCTGTTGAGGTTACTCCAGGAGGCTGAAGGACTCCAAGCTACGTTCAAGTTCCTACGCCTAGTGCACGTGAAAAGAGATTTAAACGCTGCAGCCGACTACATCTCCAAGCAAGTCATCCAGGACCAGTCATCATTGGAGGCCACAGACCCCAACGCAAGGTGCTCCAAGGCCTGAATCGGATCCACAAAAAACTGATAAAGGACCCGAGCCCCTGGGTACAGTCGCTGGTGGAGTGCGTGTTCCTAGCCACAGCTCGGAATATACCCGAGAGCTCCCCAAGAGGTTTAGTAGGCGACGTGTTCGCGATGACACGCTCGAAGTCCAAACAGGTCAAGGACACAGAGGAGTTGGTTCCAGGAACCGGAGCCGACGACTCCAGGTCCAATATCTACGGAACCAACGAATCGGGAACCGACGGTCCCGGAACCAATAACCTCGGAACCAACGAGTCGGGAACCGGTGGTACGGAGGACAAGCCTACTGCCGCTCCTTGGATCTCCGACTGCCAGGCCTCTGAAGAAGACCCTGAAGACGTTCGTAGAGAACAATGGAGGAGGATTTGCTCTCACCATACACACAACTCGTGGCTCGCGTCCTTGGTAAATTCCTCCGGCGTGAGACCGAGCAGTTGTCCCTGAGACAAAGGCCACACTTGGCCTAGATAGCGGGTCCGTTTGTATTGGACTCCCGGGACGCCCTGTTCTATGTGAGCCGGAACACATCGGAACGTCCCCGAGACGCCGCAGACCGTCTCCGCCTGGTAGTCCCCCGGGACCGCCAGGAATGTATTCTGAACCACTGTCACGCGGACTTCCAAGGTGCTCATCAGGGGATCATCCGGACCTACGAGAGACTGCCCAAGGAGTTCTACTGGATCGGCATGTTTAAGGACACCGAGCGATACGTCAAAGAGTGCGTTGCCTGTGTCATGGCTAAGGGACTACCCCTGAACCCGGGTCCGTCGCCCGGTAACGTGTTGGCTACGCGACCGTTCCAGGTTGCCTCCATTGACTTTGTGGTACCGCTACCTCGGTCAGCCCGGGGAAATACGACGCTGCTCCTGTTCCAGTGCGCGTTCTCGGGGTTCATCATGTGCAAAGCCATGGCGAGCACTGAAGGCCAAGCTGTGGCTGAAGCCTTCGAGGAGTGCGTGTTCCGAAGGTTCGGAGTCAGTGAGATGATCCATCTCGACCGAGACCCGCGCTTTAAGGTCGGGTATTCAAGCACTTCCGGGAGATGCTCGGGAGCCGGCAACGCGTGACTCTAGCCTACCGTCCCCAGGCGAATGGACAACAGGAGAGGTCCGTGCAAACGGTGGTCCGTAGTGTTAAAGCGTACGTACACACTGTGGATCAGAGTGACTGGGGCGAACTAGCCGAACACCTCTTTCGACTTCACCCGGCTCGACACACCATTCTACTTGGTGCACGGTTGGAACGCCCAAGGTACTGTCGAATCAATGATGGGAGACGTTCCCCGAGACGTACAGCTTCGGGACGCTCAGGAATGGCGCACGAAAGTGCACCGCCAGGTGGAATACACGAGAGCCTGGACCGGGGATCTCCAAGCGAAGGCAAAGAAGCGCCGAGTCGAGGACCATGACCGCAAGTGGAACTCACAGGTCGACTCAAGGAGGGTTTCGAGGTCGGGGGCTCGGTATGGCTGTACCTAGCCTGAGTCCGTCCCGGACTTACCAAGAAGCTCGCACATCTTTGGCACGGCCCGTTCCTGGCCCGGGATAAAGGTAGCGATTTCCGATACCGCCTGCAAGTCGAGGGTACGGAATACCGGTTTCACCCCTGGGTCAACGTTAGCAGGCTGAAGCCCCGAGCATAATATTCGGATAAGCCCTCGGGAACCATATACATCCCCGAGGACGATGAATTCGACGCTGCGTTGCTCCGTGAAGATAGTTGGTTCCGGGGAATACGAGGTCGAAGCAATACTCGACGTACGTTAGGTCACCTGAACTGGCACAACCCGGTGTGTCAAAGAGTAATTATTGAAATGGACAGGCTACGAGGCTCCAGACTGGGTTCCCAAAGGACGCCTCAACTAGGGGGCTGCTCTACGAGTTTGACCAAGGAGGGCGAGCTCGTGTGCGTTTCCAGGCCATGCAGTCTGGAGCCGATCTGCCGGATGAAGAAGTCCGGTAGATCCCTGGGGAGTGGTACCACCGTAGTGAACCCTGGAGTGTCCCACAGAGACACCATGTTCCCGGATGAGAGTACTCCCCCGAACATGAGTGAAATACATGTTTCCTTGGGTGTGGACCCAGGGCCACTGCTAAGTGCCCCTTGGCGCGTCCCCCAGAAGCATTATGTCCCCTGATGAGAACACTCTCCGGGACACAAGTGATTGCATCTTTGCGTGATATATTCATATTACCAAAGGAAAGACATGGAGACCTGAAGATAACAAGGCCAAGATGGAACAAACGCCAAGATGTATTAAAAAGATTAATGCCTCAGGGGCCTGGGAAAACACTCAGTCTGCGAACGCTGTCGGCAAGGCGTCAGAGAGAGGAATGAAGATGCGGTCATCAGGGTCGGAGATCACAGTTCCAAGTCTCCCGAGTCACACTCTCTTCCACGTGCGAGTCAGCCCCTGAAAGACCCTAATAGACTCGTGCAGGCTCGCGATGATCCAAGTCATGAAGCTAGTCGCGCAGAGGCGGAGTAGCGTTCCCGCGCGGCAAATGATCCAGACGACAGGCAGTGGAGTCCGGCGCCAGAGTCCTGGCTCGCACCGAAACCACTTATTTTCCCGCCGCGGGAGTCTGTCGATCTTAGCCCGTATCTTCTCCAGCGCGCGAAACCTGCTTCGCTGTCGGGAGGAACGCGCAGAGTATATTTGACGGAGCCAGTTGACGTCGTCCAACATCTGAAGACACAACAGACGCCGAAGGGCTTCCACTAAACATCCCGATGCAGACAAGTGTGAATCACGTATTCGTATTCGGTAACTTCCAGCACCATATTTTCAGTCTCTTTCAGCTCACATCGGTCTGGGTCCATGCGCCAAACCTCCAGCACGTCGAGCCGAACATCTTCGAGCTCGGAACGCATGGGGAGCAGCGCCCACCGTTCGGCGTCGGAGCGAGGTAGGTCAGCATCATCATCGATGGCTCGATAGAACTGGCCGTGTGGGTCCGTTAGGAGCTCGTAAACCCTGGGACGGATCTGCCGAAGTCCATCGTGGCTCATTCGGACGCCATTGTCTCCGGGAGCGCTGTCGATGCTCCCCCTGTCACCGTCTTCCTCCAAATCCCGACAAAGAATCGCATCCTCCAAGGTCGGCTGTGTCAGGACCCGGACTGCGACCGCCCATGTCCTAATCCTCGCCGATATCGAGCTCTCGAGGTGGAGGATCATGGGCGTGACCCTCGGAGTCATCAGGGAGGTCCGAGAATCGAATATGTTTGGGGAGCTTGGCAGTGTTGGAAGCAACTTGGTAGAACTTTAGGAGGTCCCAGAGCCGCCAGCCTTGCTCTCCTCACCAGACTCTGTCGGAGACAACATCGAGTGCCGTGGAGGCGATGGTGAAGTGCCCCAGAGTGGTGACGACGGTACCGGAGAGGGGAGTCCAGAATCAGTCGCACTCGAATGCTTTGGGACACCGCTTGCTGCAGACCCCGGAGGACCTGAGGGCTGCGTTGTCTTGTCAATCGCGGAACCGCTTGAGGAGCGGGAAGCACCTGCACCGGACGGGGTGGACCCTGGTTGGTCAGCCCCCGACGAGTCGCTTCTGTCTCCGGAGCCTGCTCCGTCAACGGATTCGGAGCCTCCACTCGCCGGCCCAGAGCTGCCATGGGGTAATGGGTCGGCGTCGGAATCGCAGAACTGTTCCGCCCCACAAACAATGAGATCGAGTAGGGGGCGGGACCTTACGTTGGAAGAACACGTTGATATGTTCCTAGAAGGCGGCACAGTCATCAGACCCCCCTGAAAAACGAAGTAGGAGACAAGAGGTTCAGGTTGAGCCAAGGCTCGCAGTCGATCGCGATCTGCCTGGAGCTCCTCATTTGCGACTTGCAATGCCTGGATCGAGTTCCGAAGGCCGGTGACTTCGGCATCGTGGTTGACCTTGGGGACAACATCGCTTGGACGTCCCGGCGGTCGAGCAGCCAACTCCGCATGGGCCGGGTCCCGCGCAACCTGGGCTTTCTGGTACTTCGCCGACACCTGGTCGAAAGAATCTCGAAGCTTGATAATCTCCGTCTTGGTCTACGTCAAGGACTGCCCCGAGGCGGCATAAGCTTCTTTCATCCTCCCTAGCCTCTCCTCCGCGACGCCCCACACCAGGTATTCGTGGCTCAGGACAATCCGAGTCCGTTTCACCAAGGCGCGTAGAGCCGTAGCAGCCGTGCGTCTGCCTCTCGGAGTGCGGCCTCCCATTCTCGATTCGTGTTGGCCAGTTGAGCCTGGGAACGTTGAAGAGTCGTTGTCAGGAGCGAGTTGGCCACGGCGCTGCCGGGGTCAGGAGTACAAACCCCAGCATCTCCACCTGGTCCAGAGCGAGACGGACTGCGTTCACCCTGTTCAGCACTCGACGCCCAAAGTCCAAAGCCCCGAATGCACCAATGAGGGTTCTAGCTTGTAGTTCCGTAGTCCGGTCACGCTACCCGGGAACCATCGACACCGGAGCCCCTTGCATGTCAGGCCGGACGAGCACATCGGTTGGAGATCGGTCATCCCCCGTGACCAACTGTGACAGCGTGTTGAGCTGGGTGGTCGAAAGAGAGGGTTCCCGAACTGCCACATGAACTAGCCCTTTGACGTCCCGTAGCTGCAGACCTTCCCGGTTCCCGGACGCCACGACTCGCACATCCTCGGCAGACGCCGGCAAGTAAAAAATGGCGGAGCGAGTGTGGTTGGCCCTAGCGCTGTGGCAAGAGTAACCGCCGCGGCGTCCCTAGTAGGGAGAGTAACCCTCGTGGGCTGGAAACCCAGACTCTCGTTTACCTGTGCCCACTTCCGCGACCGGGGAGTAACCCCTCGAAGTCAGTGGGTACTGAGGCCGCAGTATTGAACTTCAAAGCTGCTGTTCTGCCTCGGTCAGCGGTGGCAACATGGCAGCCGAACGAATCCCGAGCTCGATGAGTGCCCGAGGGCTTCCTCCAGCTGCGCATTCGTCGTGTCTGCCACCGAACTTATGGGGATGTCCCGAGGTGAAGACGGTGTAGACGAGTCGTTACCTGAAGCGGCACCACCAGGAGGCGAAGAGCAGGGAGCGGAAGACACACCTGTCGTCATGATGGATGTTGCGTTGGGAATTCTCGAGCGCGCGTGGAAAATTGAAGAATGACCCGAATAAGAGAAAGATAGGAAGCGCCAGGAACCGGGCGGAAGTGCTTCGCAGCTGACGGTCCTGGTGAGCAGCATGAAAACCGATGGTTACCGATCCCGGACTGGTAATGACCCAGAAGATGAGTGGTGTAGACCCAGGAATACCGGTTGCAGAACCGTCACCGATGAGCACCGGTATCTCCCCGGGAGGAAAACTGACGAGTCCCGCTTGCTAACCCGCAACTGAGGAACACCAGTATAGCTCAAGTGGTTCCAGAATCCCCAGGCCCAATGAATACCAGTCGGAGAAATAATGACAATACCACGAACTGACGAATGGGAGCGCGATAGAGGAGGAGGCTCGAAGGCACTACTCTGGCTGCTGATTCGGATGCCTCAGGATCACAGCAGCATACGTCGTTCAGCATGGGGCGGTTGGCCCGGGAGGGTTTCCCTGAAATCGACTTCGGATCCCCGATCGCCGATTCCCGAGATCCCCCACGAGCTCAAGCCAAGGGGACTTTGGTGCCCCGGTCGGGGGCCGCAATATTGACAAAGATACGACCCCCGAAGGTCCGACCTATAGTATTCCCAAATCGGACCATACTGAAACCTAGTAGTTTAGCAGATCCTAGGATCACCATATGTCTAAGTGTCGCGCCGGATACATACCGGCAGCCGACACTAAATTCAGTCCCACTTTTCCCTCCAAGCGCGCAGAGCTCGATTCCTCGGAATCCCAAGATCCACAAGACAGCAGGAAGAGCACACGGTTTGGGGACCCGTGGTCGAAGACTGTTCCCCAGGTAAGCCTATATCACATTTGCCGGGTGTTCCCAAGGAAACACCGGGCATTCCGTATCTGCCCATCCCGGAGCGCGGTCTAGCCGGCACGGAGCATGCACTTCATATTTCTAGGGTCTCGCCCATTGTTGACGGCTGTCGCCGGTGGAGTCTCTCTCCAAAAGAAACAGAGTGTATACTTAAGTTGCGTATTAATCCCGTCCCAGACTCAGGTAGTGTCCCCAGACGATTGTGTGTTAACTACCTATCTGGCGTACACTGTAAAGTCAGGACATTCCTGGAAGTCCTCAGTGGTTGACTTTTTCCTGATCCAAACAACCGTTTCGAAGGGGGTATACACGGTGAGGTTATTGGCCGAGTTCCGGAGTCTTCGAATCCCATAGTAACTTTCTCCGAGCTCACGACCTCGGAAAAATCGGTTTTCGCCCAGCAGTTTCTTCTCGACCGTCATTTTGATGCCTAGCCGTTCTTGTTCCTCAAATGAGACCAGGACACGAGCGTGAACTCGATGTTCAGCATGACGGGAACGTTGTGGCGCTAAGGGGAGGTCAGCGCGGCATCACGAGAAGGTACTGTAGTCTAAAACACCTCCGGTGTCGGTCGTTGGCGTATTCTGCTCCTAAGTATTCCTTCTGGCTCTGAAAGAATTGTGACTGCCCAATCAAACGCATCTAGTTAGGTCATGCCCCAATCGTGATATCTACAAGCTAACAGCCGTTTTCTGCTGATACCAACCGATATTTTGGTCACGAGGTCATGACCATATCCTGACTATTTAGTTTTTATCACCAGTCCTGTAGAAGATTATGATAAACCTGCTGGTCTTACCGTATTGTAGCTGTCACGGCGCTGTTCGTGGCGACAACGTCTGCATAGCCAGTCACACGATTATATTGCAGTTTGTCGCTGCAAACAGGCCGCACGGATTTACTCCAAAACACAGTCTGGTTGGTTGCCGACTTGCGTTTAGATGGCAGGCAGTGCTCCAACTCGCCCACTCCATCCGTCGCACATCAGCAGCAGCTTTCAGAGCAGTCTTTGTAAGAGCGCTGGCTGCGGGAGAAACAGCTCCGCCCGGATAAGCAGCACCAGCTGGGTCTTCGAGAGCAAAAGTTTCGAACTTCGTATGAATATGTCATCACTCGAAGTTCGCATTCGTCTTCCTATTCAAGTGACGAGCGCTTTGAGACCACGAACGGCGATGTCTGTTGCTCTATCTTTCAAACCGTTCACTTTCCGCCTGTGAAATCGTTAAAACAAGCGTACGATGCCGTGCTTTTCAGTATGAAAAACGTGGAGATCAGTATTTGCGAATGCCTGGGGCACGTAACGACACGAGTTGACTACTAGTGCGTGGATAGCAGCATTTACAATGCAAGCATGTTATCGACGAACGACATGGATATCACCACAAATGTGAGCGGATAATTTTCACGCGGGTTTTCGACTCTGTAGACAGTTTTGATGGTGAATCGTGCGGAATGCTCGTGATTGACTCGGTGGACGAAGACGAGCTGTATCCGTACGTTCCAAGTGAACGAGTTCTTAACAATGTGTCGGCTGCATTTGTGTTGACAGCGGATCGACCACGGGCGGAGGGCAATACATTACTAGTGGCACTACGACACGCTGCCTTTGTGAAGCTCCACTATTCAGAATTTGAAATGTCAGAGACGGTTTGGCAAGAGCTGCAGCAAGATGTTGCGAGGTGGGGTGATCTCATGACTAGGACGATTCGCAGCGTGCTCTACTCTGTGCCATAATGGTCGAATAGATCTCATTCACGATATCAAGAAAACTTAATGCGAATGCGACGACGCAAACTTCTACAATGTCGGCTAAGCAGTGCTAACACAAGATATTCTATTGACTGTCAGACCTGCTGCTCTTCATGCCAGAAGGTTCCACCCGAAGGGGCTCACCAACTCATGTCACCCATAAATCTCTCTTTATTCTACCGTGTGTCAAGAAAGACTTTAGCCAGATGTCAAGTACACTCGACAAAGAAACCGAACAACTACAGCATTCATCGCCTAATGCAAGTGCAGATTCCATTACATGGTTCTGATGACAGTTCCATTCCTGTCGGCGGGGGTTAAAAAAACTTAGTTACCACCCCATCGTTGGCCATTTAGGATGGGGTACCATATCCACCCACTGGTGGCTGGAACTGTTGTGGTTGTTGATACTGGTATTGCTGTTGCTGTTGTTGTTGCTGCTGTTGCCGTTCTTGCTGCTGCTGAGTAGGAGAATCGTCCACGTGGTAGGCGAAGGAACATACGTAGTCACGTTAGGTGTCTGCGTTTGAATTGCAGCTACTTGCAGTGGTAATGCTGTCGTCGGTGCTTGAGTTGGTGATGGCAGAGCTGTCGTCGGAGCAGACGAGTTTGCCGAAGGTGTCGTCGTCATTGGCGTCGACGGTGTATTATCGGAAAATGGGAATTGGCTGGAACCCGCCATGCACGAGCCCGCATTCAAGAACAGCGTGTCTGTCATCGACACGCCATTAATACCCGTCAACGAGACCGTAACTTTCGAGAGGTCAGCCACAACAGTACCTGACCCGTCCAGCAGGTAGTAGTAGGCCCCGTCCAACATCTTCGTGGCCTTACCGTTGATCTTTAGACTCGTGACTCCCGTAGCCACGTTCGTGGGTTGAATGGCAGTCCAGTAGTTGTTGCAGCCACTCGTCAGGCAGTAGTTGACATTACCAGCCACTGATCAATTGCCGTAACCGAGGAAGAGTGTTGGTCGTTGAAGTGCGTTTGTAGTGTGTAGGTCCTTGAAGCGTGTAGGCTGTCGATTGTCGAGTGCGGGGTAGAAGTAAATTTAATTACAAACTGTTTGTTTAGCCTAGATATGCATGTCTTCCTAGCTTCTTGATGTTTCTGCTTCACTTTGTGTCTACTTGATCTTTTCTGCTTATTTCTACTTCTTGTTGCTGTTTCTTTCGTTTTGTCCAGTTTTTCTACTACATGGCCTGTTTTTCTTTTCTTTCTTTCCAAATGCAGGTTCGCTGTGACTGCTGGACACTCTTAGGCAGCAGTCAAACGTGACACAAGCTTCTGGCTGCTGAGCAAGCATGCCAGACGCGGGCATGACATCTCCCCTGGGTTGAGGTCGCCTTGGCGGCATTTGAATTCCTCAAGGAGTTGACGCCAATGCGAAACGTGTTTGATTTTCGCTTCGCGAATACCCTGCAACTGGAATTTGGAATAGTCAGGATCAACCCAAGCTGCACGATCGGTCTTGGGCCCTGCTAACCGGAACTTGAAACTTGTTGAGAGTCCACACAACGTACTCGTGTGTCGATGTGGCCTTAGTGGTCATCAGCTCGGGCTCCTCTGATGGTCACCAAAGGCACTCCATGATGCCTGACAACAGCTTCAAAGGATATGTTTGCTGAGTCCTTTGCGTCAGCTCTCGGGTAGGCAGGTGCTTATTTCGGATGTTTGGACAACTTATCCGCTACGGCGAATATAGCATCATAACCTTCTGACGCAGGTAAACCCGTAATGAAGTCCATCGACACCACTTCTCAACATTCCTTTGGAATGGGTATCGGCATAAGCATACCGTTCTTCTTTTGGCTGCTTGACTTCCATCATGCTCACGACTCACAAGTGCGCCCATACTTCCTTATGTCTTGATCCCTAGTCAATGAAGTACCATTGTGCTGCCTTGAGGTACGTACGTCGAGTTGGGCTGACGTTGCTCCATCATGAAACTCCGTGATAGCGTTCGTGCGGAGATTCTTCGACTGAAGCACACATAGTCGGTAAAGTGTTTCTCCCTTCTTCTGCCTAAAAACAGAAGACCGTTGTGTTTAACGAACTTTACTTTCTCAGTTCCCTTAGAGCACTGCTGCTTGAATGCAGGATCTTTCGCGTAACCACGCTGGAACTCTTTTTTCGTCTCAGTTGCCAAATGTGGACTCACAAAATGATAGTCGACGCTGTTGACTTGTTGCTGCGGAACACCAATCCGACGACTCTCCCCCGGTACGTCGACATCGTCAAGGAACAGGTGAGAATCTTTGGTGGAAAGACTCCGTAACACCGATGACTTGGCTCTATGGTTATTGATGTGTGCAACATTTTTCGCGCATGCTTCATCACACTGATGAACCTTATACGTCACATCAGCAAGAGGAGGCTCCTTGTCTTCTTCCTCATCTATCTCATCACGCGGTGGGCGTAAGGGTGCATCTACCACAACGTTGGTTTTACCCTTAAAATGATGCAATATGAACTCAAACTGCGGGAAATGAGTCAAGAAGCAAGCCATATTGGGTGACACCCGTGGATAATGCAACATCCATGAACATGTTGAGTTATCAGACACGATGTCGGTGAAAACGTTTCGTGTAGGAGATGTATAGCGT
>NBNE01001452.1:0-12528 GCA_002215365.1 Phytophthora megakarya | reverse complement strand
CTCTGGTAAAGCGTACGGACGATTATGGGGTCTTTCGTTTCTCGAGCGTGATGCTGGGCAGTTGATTGCAAAACGCGCTCAAATTTTCAACGCTCCTGCAACTATGCGTGCGATTGCTAAGGGGAAACCGGAGCTGATCGACAAGTTCACGCAGCTGCTGAAGGATACGGTGAAGCTGAAACACAAAGTATTTAAGAGTGGTTCGTACGCAGCGGAAATACGGCAGTTGCACACGTTCAACATACCTGAGCGCTTCGAGGAGCATGGTAATGCACTCATCGACTCTACGACAGTGCTAGCGGATGCATCGATGGATTTGGCAGAAGAAGAGTTTCGATCCCTGGAACAAGCAACACGAGCCAAGAAGATCCGAGCTTTGGCTGTAGTGCATGCCGCCGAGAAGGCTGTCACATTGGTGGGCATTGTGAAGAAGATTGGTGCCAACGGGGTCAATGATGTGCGTCTGCGGGAAGTGGAAGCAAGCTTAGCCAAGATCAAGGAAGTGTATCTATCAGGCGAAAAGGAAGAGGAAGAAGAAGACGATGTGCTTTGAGGATAACTTAGGGTGTCTTCCTTGAACACAATCCAACGCGCCATCGTCCGGCGTAGGAAAAATACCTTCTACAGTAGAAGAAGACAAGCACTAAGCAAAGCATAACTTTACGATCCAAAGTCAATCTATTCGACGTCGATATCAAATGTCTACTGCCGAATCTGGCCAAAAAGTGAGCGGTAAAGCTCATCGACGTCCATCTCCGGCTTCGGATAAGGCTCCGGGAACATGAAGTTCTCCAGCTTCGGATGCACCGTGTAGCGCAGTTGTCGACCCTTGCTAGCCTTGCGGTTCACGATTTTCTTTTTCTTGCGGTGAGTGCGACGCATCATGGCATCTTGGCCCGCGCCACCCCCGCCACTCTCAATAAACTCCTTGAGAAGTTGTTGGTAGAAGTCCGAGTCGTCGTACATGAGTTCGTCTAGCAGATCTTCGCTTCCTTCTGTTGCATCAGCCTCCGGCACATCCAGCGGGGCGTGAGCCTTTCGCTTCACGCGCTGGGGATCCACTAGCACAGACTCCACTTGCGCCAAGATGTCCTGGTTCACCGCCTTGAACTTCTTCGCCTGACTGTTCTTACCGCCTGCTGCCAAGTCTGTCTTGCGTGTGTATGTGTTGAGAATGTCGTTGTACTGAGGGAGAGTCGCGCGGTTGCTGGTTGTAATATCCTGCCACAGTTCATCACAAGTCCGTTTACGCTTCTTCGTCGGTGCATCGGCAGCATTCAACTCTGAAACGTTGCACAACTTGTCTTGCAGTGCTGATACAGCATCAATGCTCTTGTATAGTTCTGCCACTATTTGCTCCTTGGTCTTCGCTTCATCATCCGTCTCGCCATCCGTCTCATGAGCAGCCTTCGTCGTCGTCAGCAATCGCTTGGTGTAGATCTGCACCTCGAGACAACGTTCCCAGATGAGTTTCTGGTTGCGTACGTGGTTAGCCTTCTCGATGATCTTCTCACTGTCCTGTGCACCCATGAGCCGTGCCGAGTCTTCCTTCTGGAAGCCACGGATGAGCATCTCCGTGCTTTTATCTTCGTCATCACTTTCTTCACTCTCTTCTTCTTCTTCCTCCTCTTCTTCCTCTTCTTCTTCTTCTTCTTCTTCTGATGCTCCAAACGGTTCTGCATCCGACCACTGGGCCATTGCGTCTTCGTCAGGCGACTCCATGCCGTCGTTCAGGTCTTTGCGCTTCACCACTTTGCCCGCGTATTCCTCGCTCTCCATCAGCCCCGCGTCCCAGTTCTGGACACGCAGAGCGGACGCCTGTTCGCGTTGTTTGCCGCCTTTGCGTTCCGCCTGCAGTCGCTGCTTGCGAGACGAGCGCAGACGTTTTGCCCGCGTATTCCTCGCTCTCCATCAGCCCCGCGTCCCAGTTCTGAACACGCAGAGCGGACGCCTGTTCGCGTTGTTTGCCGCCTTTGCGCTCCGCCTGCAGTCGCTGCTTGCGAGACGAGCGCAGACGCGCAGAGTCCTGCACGTCGCTCGCATCAGACGCTTCGTCATCGTGCAGCACTGCACGTGTGCCGTCGTCGAAATCTTCGGCCTCGTCGATGTTGAACTCGTCGCGTGGCATGTCTAAGTCTCGAGCGTCCTCCGCCAGGCGATGGTCAAGTGTCTTCTATAGAGCAATAACCACTTTCATTGGTGCAAAAGATGTAATTCTTTCCACCAATCAACCTCGAATACATACCGTCAGGTACAAATTTGATTATCGTATTAATGTGTCCGATGAGAATCAGAGCTTATAATCAGTTCTGTAGCCATGACGCCGACCGTGCCCATGTCGCTGCTGGGGCTCTACTTCCTGCACGCCTTCTTCCTCACGTTCCCCATGACGGCATACGGCGAGTGGCTCTTTGACGAACTGCACATGCCGCCAGCCACCACGACGCTCTATTACTCGGTCTCGTTCTTCCCGTGGAACCTCAAGCCGCTCTACGGTTTATTATCTGACAGTGTGCCGCTCTTGGGGTATCGCCGCAAGTCCTACATCGTGCTCTGCGAGGTCTGCGCCGCCTTGTCGCTGCTGATTACAGCTACGTACGTGCACTCCATTGCTGGCGCGTTCGTCGTGAAGATCGTGGACGCAGTGGCCGAAGCCTTTGCGCAACTGATGCTCGGCATTATGTTGGTGAACCTCACGACGGGTGACGCGACCAGCAGAAGCAGCGCTCACGTGCAGTCGTTGGCCAATGGGACGAGGAATGCTGCGTCCATTGCAGCTTTAATATTGGGCATTCCAGTGTACCGAGACAAGAGCATCACACCTGAACAGGTCATTGGATGGACAAGTATGCTGCCATTCGTCGCGGCGGGATTGTGTCTGTTTGGCTTGAAAGAGACACCGGTTTATGACGTTGTTGGTGAGGAACGCCCTGTGCAAGTGGACGGGATGATCCCTGCGTCGTCGTGGAGAAACACGTTCAAGTCGTGGTGGTTGCCGTTCAAGCGAGATCTGCAACACAAGATGGAGCTCGTGAAACCGGTCGTCCCGCCGATGCTGTTCTTCTTCTTGTGCAGTGCATTACCAGGGGATGGTACGATCTGGTACCAGTACACGTACGAGCTGCTCAAAGATGAGCACGAGTGCGTGCAGTATATGATGTTGGCGGGGATGATCGGTCGCTTCGCCTCGTGTCTGGCGTACGCAAAATGGTGCACCAACAAGGGCGTCCGAAGCGTCTTCTTCCTGTCCACAGTTAGTTGCGTTGCCGCAGGTCTCCCGCGATTGTTGCTGACTCCACCTGTAGTCGACCTCCCAGTTTCTGTGTGCACATTTGGCACGGTCGAGTCGTTCATCACGTCGTTCACCTCCGAGTTCGCACTGCTGCAGTTGCTGGTTGTAGCGACGTACTACTGCCCAGCCAGTCCGGATGTTCAAGGCCTGACGTACGCGTTGTTCCTTTCGTTCATGGACTTCGGTGGTGTTGTGTCTGGAATACTGTCGTCTTTCATGGTGTCGATGTTGGGCATTGTACCCGACCCGATCACGAAGGTTGTGGACTGGAGTCATCTGTGGCTAGTTGTGATCATTTCCTCGTTCGGTCAGTTGCTGGTGTTGACGTTCCTGTGTGTGCTGCCTGAGAAAGTGGACACGTCCGAAAACACCTGCATTAGCGGAGGTCGCGTCAAGCTCAAGTCGATCTCCATGCAGCCAGAAGAGCCTGAAAAACAGCCATTGTTGTCGGAACCGGAAGCGTATGCAGACGTGCGAGTATAAGGCAGATAGAAATACTAAAATGAATCATGAATACACATCTACAACTACTACTACAAGCAGCCATTGTTGTCGGAACCGGAAGCGTATGCAGACGTGCGAGTATAAAGCAGATAGAAGTACTAAAATGAATCATGAATACACATCTACAACTACTACTACAAACATAAGAAGCAGAGTTTTTGATGCGCGATGTATTGTGTTCCAATTTTCCGCAATGACCTTAAGGAGTGTCTTCTCTCCTGACACGAGTCGATCAAGAGAGCAGACGAGCAGATGACGCGAGCGCCGCTTACTTCTTCTCCTTCTTGTCAGCCAGACGCTTGGCCTGCTTGCCGAAGATGCGCTTGTCGGCGCGAGCCACACGCAGCTGAGTGAAGACGCTCTTCTCCTTCATCTCGGGCGTGATGACGGCCGTGGTCGACTTGATGCTCGAGCGGGTGATGGGCAGCAGGGCGCCCGTGTGCTGCACGGCGTTCTTCACGTCCTCAGCAGCGGCGTCGCCGTTCTTGGTCTTGTTGCTCTTGCGCGGGAACACCACGAGCTTGGCCTTGTAGGCCTTGAGGCGGTGCACGTTGGCCTGAAGCGACTCCACCGACTTGTTGGTGCGGCGGAAGTCCACGGCGATGCCGATGCTGAGCGCCTGCTTGCGGTTGATGCCAGCCTCCTTCAGCTCCTCGAGCGTGAAGCCCTTTCCGGCGCGCACCTTGGAGCCGTACTTGATCGTGGGGCAGTGCACAGCGGGGCGCAGCAGACCAGCGGCCGGACGCGGGGCGATGGCAGCAGCCTTGGCCTTACGTCTGAGACGACGGGTTTTCTTCTTGGCAGCCTGTAGAGATCACATCGTAAGAGCCTGTGGGGTCTGAGCCTGAAGTCCTGTATCTGTTGTTACCTGGTCGAACCAAGTCTTGATTCGGGACTCCCAGTACTTGTGGAAGTGGCCGTTGGGGATGACGTTGTTGTGCTTCACCATCTTTCAACTGCAGAGCAAGCCATAAGTCTCTTCCTCCATATAAACGCAGCGTAGAGCCAACATACCTTCGCGCGAAGTTACTCAGAAAGTTGCGGGCAATTTGGAACTTGGAGCTGCAAACAACCGGCGGGGCTCGAGACCAAGAAATTGGTGGTTGGCCAACGACGGTCGATCTGACTTGGCGTTTGTATACTGCAAGCGCTGATTGGTCGTTAGCGTTTAGATTAGGTTTTCGTACTTTAATGAGAAGGAACCCAAACTAGTTTGACTGTAGTAAGTACGAAAACCTAATTTAGTGATGTGGCCCACACCTTGAAGGGGGTACAGTTAGTGCCAAGCTTCCAACGGACCTGACCGACGACCACACTTCGGCGGCGATACAGCAGCGTTCTGGACGGCTTCGGGATGTTTAGCTCCGGTAGTGCGTTCTACTTGCGTTTATCTATCTGATCCACTTGTTCGCACTGCGATCGGCTGCGTATAGCCGAAGTTATGGCGGCGATACAGCAGCGTTCTGGACGGCTTCGGGATGTTTAGCTCCGGGAGTGCGTTCTACTTGCGCTTATCTATCCGATCCACTTGTTCGCACTGCGATCGGCTGCGTATAGCCGAAGTTATAAGCTGACACATCTTTGTGTTCATGTTCAGATCCAGGTGCTGGCTTTGGAGGCTTCGGAGCGCAAGGAAGCAACCCATTCGGGCAATCACAAGGTACGGAAGGTTGCATGGTTACGGTTTCTCTATGTGCGAGTGGAGACGTCCTGTTCCAGTGGATAATTGCTCCGTGACGGGGCGGAATCTCCCTCTTGCGACGTCGCTGCGCTCTTCTGCCCGCTCTAAGTCTCCAGATATTGATCGATACCTTGGCATGTCCAGGATCGACGGCTGTGAACCCGTTCCAGCCCAATAATAATGGGCCAGCAGTGAAGACGACGTTCGGACAGAGCTCTGGCTTCGGGAACCAGCCGCCGCTGCCTCCAGGCGGCTTGGCTGGGGCTCCCACCGGAGGATTCGGTAGTCAGCCGCCGCTGCCTCCTGGTGGACTGGCTGGGGCACCTCCGTTGCCTCCGGGTGGATTTGGTGGAGCTTCCAGTGGAAATCCCTTCGGACAGAAGAACAAGAAAACACAGAATAATTCGAGTACGACCTTCGGATCGACGTCATTTGGACAGAATAGCGGGTCTTCTTCGTCTACATCAGGAGCTGCACATACAACGTTTGGATCCGCGTCAAATGCCGCTGGTAAACCTAAGAATCGTGGCAACGGGTTTGGGGAAAATGGACCTAAGACAACGTTCGGTGGGAATGGATCAACGTCTTTTGGTGGAAGGAATACAGCATTCGGTGGTAACGACAGTGGATTTGGCGGTGGCCAAACCACCTTCGGAGCGTCTGGACCCAAACATGGACAGAATTCGTTTTCGCAAGACGCCAACGGATTTGGGTCTGGAAATACAGCAACACCAACCCCGGTGTCATCGTTTGGAGGTCAATCAGGGGTTCGAGTACGAAAGAAACAGATCACTCCGAATGCGGCATCTTCAGCTCGTGCGGACAATCCATTCGGTGGCAATACTTCCAACGGCCCAACCATTCACACAGCATTCGGAGGACCACCGAATGGTAATAGTTTTAAAGCTTCTCCAACGTTTGGAAAACCCTCTCCTCCAGGCGGATCTACGACTACCTTTGGTGGCTCCGCCGCGCGACGAAAGTCTACTCCGAAATTAGGCTCAGAAGCTTCAGTAGGAGGCTTTGCGGGCTCGGACAAGATGGCATCAATGGAGGCGCGAATGAGTGGTACGAAAAAATCGCCACTTCACAAAGGCAAGTCATCTAAAGGATTTGGTGTCTCAATGGAGCAAGACACAAATCCTTTCAGTGGACAACAAGCGGTGCCTCAGAATAACCAGAAATTCCAGCTTGACGGCGATGCTTACGGCGCCATAAAGGCGCCAAAAGCTAGTCCATCAAACGAGAAGACTGGAAAGCATCGACAACTTCGATCGAAGAAGAAGACTCCAGCTACAAGCGATGAAGAGACTTCATTTGTATCGATGCCAGCTCCCTCGTCGTCACGTGACGAGAGTAGCAAGGCTGAACTATCGGCAGCAACAAACCTGGATGGACTATGCGCTGATATGTGTAGCCCGACAGAACGGGAGTTGCACATCCGGGTCGATGAATTGAGTGTTTTCGAAAAATGCTTCCCTGACCGACCAGGAACTGAGCGCGAGATGATTATCAAACGTTTCCAGCGCAGCTCAGCAGATCATAAGTTGGATATTCCAGAGGAGATCCGGCCTCCTGGAGTTCTTCGACGCACCCAGCTGTATATTGAGCAGGCCATTATGGATTTGGATCGGTGCGGCTTAGATCCACGCTTTCAAACCCCACGAGTTCCGGAGCCGATCGAGCTGTATAATTTTTGTTGGGATCGGTTCCGAATGATTCGCAAAGACTTTGTTCTTCAGAATTATCGCGGTGCTGGAGGTCGAGTACATCCCATTGCTCTTGACATTCACGAACGCATTGCACGGTATCACGTTCTCAGTGAGCATGAGTTGATCGAGACTCCAAGCTTCGTGGCACAACAAAACATGGAGCAGCTTGGTCAAACCCTCAAGTCGCTGAATGAGCTTTACGATGAAACGCAGAAAACTGGAGACCCCGCGTACTCAAGTCCATTTGAAGCCGAGTGTCGTGCGTATTTCATTCTCTGTACGCTTGACAATGGTCGTGGTATGGATGTGTTGAAGTATGTGAAAGATCTGCCTCCTCACATTCTGGAAAGCCCCCACATCAAGTTTGCGATGCGCGTATTTGTAGCTCGTCATACAGGAGATTACTTCCAGTTTTTCTCCCTGTTTCGACAAGCAACCTATCTGCAGTCATGTTTGCTTTTTCGGTACATTCCGAATGTTCGGTCATCAGCACTGCTTCGCATGAATAGGGCTTATCGCAGCCAGATATATCCATTAGAGGATTTAGTGGAATCGCTATGCTTTGACGACATTCAGCACGCCTATTCAGTATGCCAAGAACATCAGCTTAGGATATCTGGGAGACCTGGCGCTGGTGATGACCACGCAATTATTGTAAAGTTTGGCGGTGACTTCGAAACGGGTACGATTTTAATGTTCGGATTAGTTGCTTATACTTACAGTTCCCCATGTAGATGCCCAATTGCGACGGAACAACACACCACTGAAGATCCGAAGCTCCAAGATTTACGTCGGGATGAAGCAAGGGTACGCTTGGCTTTTGGATGCTTGTGGTATAAATGCAAATTTATTCTTACTTAGCTGAATTGTCCAGAAATTATTTACGACGAGATATTTGCCGTGGTGTGACTGAATATGCTCGAGATGAGTATCCAGCACTTAGTAAGCTGATACAAGATTCTGAGCAAGAAGAACGGGCTAGATTGTACCCAGATAGACCGGAGTATGAGGATGATTACTCGTATTTCGTGGACTACAACGAAGGGCATCATGTGGGACCGTCACCAAGTTCCCTACGAACTCAGGCAAATAACTTGACTACTCAACAGCAATCGACAAACGCCGATCACAAACGGCACGAACTTGATGCGATTGCGCAGAGAAAACTACAGATTGAGCAGCAGAAACAAGCAATGTTACAGCGAATGCGGGAACTGGAGAAAGCAAAGGAGGATAAGATTCTTCGAGACGAAGCCAAAAAATCTGCAAACGAGCTGGCATCTCAACGTAAAGAAGAAGAACAGAAGGAAGCCGTTGCACGAGCTCAAGTAGAAAAGGAAGCTGCAGAAGCAAAGAGGAAACAAGAAGCGCTTGAAGCACAACTACGCGAACAAAAGAGGCAGCGTGAACTGGAAGAGCAACGCAGAAAGGCTGAAGAGGCCGCTCGTGAAGCAGAGCGACAAAGGCTTGCAGCGGAGCAGCATGCCGAAGCAATGAGGTTAAAGGCCGTTGAAGAAGAGCGACGTCGACAAGAGGAAATACGACAAGAAGAACTTCGTCGGAGAGCAGCTGAGGAGCTCGAGCGCCGTCGCCAACAAGAGCTAGCAGAGGCTCGCGCACGGCAAGCACGGGAAGCTGCTCTTGAAGCACAACGACAAGCACAATTGGCTAGGGAGCGTGCCGAGAGGAAGCGAGCGTGCCGCATTGAAAAGCAACGACTCGCTGTGCTAAAACTGAGACTGCATCTGTGGAAGAAGTTTGTACAAGTGTCGCGCAATGGCTCTGGTCCAGTTTCCATTAATGCAACTAAGCTTCGATTTGATCGGCCTCATCAAAAAGCAAAGGACAGCATTCAGTGGCTTTTTAAAGGATCTGGTGGAGTACATCAGACCCCAATTGGTACGAAGCGATCGAAGCAACTGCCACAAGCTGATGAAGGCGAATTGATTTCAGATGCTGAACTATTGTCGCTTTGGTGTTGCGAAGATATTCTAGAGCTGGTCAGTGCTCCTCTTCGGCGGCAAAACTCCGGTGTGCCGTCAATTGCTTGGAAATTGGTGATAGCCGATCTTCTAGAAGGATCTGCGTCGTCCTTTGGTTTGTGGTGTGCAGTCAGGGCTGGGACCCAGAATGCTTCCATACCTGAGCATGACTGTCATCGCACTTATCACTCGACCAGCGATATGTCACAGGGAGTTGCTGTGTGCAGTCGGTATCTTGATTCGACGTTCATTCACCGGAACACATGTGAGGCTCAGCAACACAAGCTTGCTGGGACGTCAGCAGTCCTGCTACCTGTTGATCTGAGTACTCTGCTTCAAGCTAATGCGTGCAATAGTTTGGAGCAGCAGATTGGAGATCTACTATCGTCACTGAAATCAGGGTGTCGTGTGACGGTGTTGGCACTCGGATTCGCGTCGGCTGAAATCAATTCGTCACGGGCACTGCTCATGAACACGCTCAAGAGCTGTATTGAGCGGGTGCGAAGCCGATTCGTTTCGCAGGTCGCTCATATTAGCGCCGAGCTACTTGAAGCCGATGCCGATCTTCCTATCAAGTTCCGGCAAGCACTGGAGAAGATTGCGACTTTGTCTCCTCCTGTACGCCACCTCAAGAGTGTTGGCCTGAAGGAGCTTTTGGAGGGCAGTGTCAAGGCTGTGATGAACCAGTTCGAATCGTCAATTGGAGTCCAGACGGGTATTTGTGCCGTATTTCCGCGTGTGTATCAAGACATTTTATCGTCTGGGGTGATGGACCTCGTTTACCCACCTCCAGAGTTGCAGTTTGCTGTCATGGACCCTCCACGTGGTTGGAATTCGCAAGAGCGGAAGCACGAGATTCGAGAGATTCTGACAGCGCTCGAAAGCATCCACATCAACATCGAGACTTCTTCTGTGGGTCGCGATCAAGTTTGCGATGTTTACTTTAAGAAGGTGGAAGACTTCATCGATCGACTCTTCCTGACGTCAACTGCAGTGTCGACATACGAACTCAAGAAGCGGATATACTGTGCACTTCTACCAGTCCACGAGAGCCTGACCCAAGACAGCAAGAATGAAGTGGTGACTCCAAATGAAGCTGATGTGTTGTTACCGTGGCGCAAGATATTCGAGGAAATCTACGGGACGTTCTTCGAGACGCTCAGCGACATCACCATTTACTACCCTGTTGATTGGCGCGGCTTCGGATCGAGTGTTGCGAATTTGCTGGATGCTGTACATAGCTCAACGCCGAAGCAGCTCGTTGCTTCCAATCCAGTCAAGCGTGACTCTGTGGTCGTGAAACAACCTGTACAAGTATCGATGAAGAGCGTACGAAGGAGTTTTGGAACAAGCAACTCGAGACAGCAGTACAAGGCGGTGGGTGAGCTGAAGCGCCTCAAAGTCGAAATCGAGAAAGAACGTGCTGCTACATCACAGTTCCAACGCATGCTCCACCAAGCTCTAAATCGATGGGACGACTAGGTAGCATTGCTGTTGTAGGTAAAAAGCAGGAAATACATGTAACATCATGTCAAACAATGCTTATTAAAATTCGAGATAATCGGATAACCAAGTTGCAACTTGAAGCTCAGTTGACGAACTGCAAACGTTTTCTTCAGTCCAGAATTCATCTGTGGGAAATACATGTAACATCATGTCAAACAATGCTTATTAAAATTCGAGATTATCGGATAACCAAGTTGCAACTTGAAGCTCAGTTGACGAATGGCAAACGTTTTCTTCAGGACAGAATTCATCTGTGGAGATGGAGTGGCTTCCTGGACTTCTTGGAACAGAAATTCCTTTGGAGCTCATGAAAAATATTTCAGAGTATGCAGTACCTGGATACATCGAAAACCTAGATGTGTACCATCGTGAGGTAGTCGCCCCCAACCTCGTTGAGCTAGGCAAGGTGGCCAAGTCGTGGGAGGGTTCTATGCAGGGATTGTCCGCCAGTATCAGGAATACGGCAATATTTCTCGAGTTTATTGTGGAGTCGGAGCAATTTTGTTCAGTCCACGACTACAGCAAATTTATGAAGACGTATTTCTCGAGTTTATTGTGGAGTCGGAGCAATTTTGTTCAGTCCACGAAGAACTACAGCAAATTTAAGAAGACGAGAAGGAAAGAGGAGCACACGTCATGAAATTGTTTGTCTCGATGGAAGTTGACCATTTCTCGAACCACTCACTTGTGAATATTGAGCACTCAAGACGCTACAAGTCTACTTTATAGACGGATAATTATTTCTCGTGCAAGAACGCTTGGTTGCTCGATTTGAAAGACTGGGTTAGATTCAACGAGACGTGCACGGAACTGCGCGAGTTCAACTGGATTGTGGCTCCGTTTGGTGACCCGTATTTCCGTGTTTTCGACGAGCAGGAAAACCACAGTTAAAAACGTTGACGTTTGGTGTGAACATGCACTGGAGCTGGCAATGGCACTTTCACGACAAGAGCAGGGATGCTGGTGCACTTCCAGACGTAAATGAGGAAGAGCAGCATTACTGTGCTCGTCCAGGCTACGGGTTTCTTACAACCGACCCAGCTACTGCTCTGAAAGGTTATCCGATGCTGGATGAATTGATTGTTCAGGTATACCACGCTGTCGAAGGTGGTGTCTCCAATTATCCAGAGATGGAAATGGTGAACCAAAACGTTTTCAGCGACGAGTTTTGTAAAACGTTGGCCACATATTGTCCATTTGTCTCTCGCTTCGTTGTCAAGGAAATATGTGAGAATTTGAACCGGAACAAGTTGGAACCAATTGAGGCATTCACAGATCAAGGGCTTATGGCGCTCACTCAACTAACATTTCTTCAATCACTCGAGCTACGCAGCATCAATTACACGGCTAAAGGTATTCTGGAATTTTTGAATGCCCAATCTGACGAATTTACTGGGAATCAAAGCTTTGAAGTTACTGTTGGTGGGTGTACCGACACCTTACTACTAGCATTCTACGATGTTGTCAAAAAGTTACTAGTTGAATTGGCAAACAGTCACGATCCTCCGTGTACCCATTGGAAGTTTGCGCTCCGTATTGTGAACTGGAGTCGTTTGTTTTTTTCGTCTACCGTGACTGGAGCGAGGTATCTTCAAGAATTACAAAATCTGATGAATTGCGTAAAAGAAAATGATTCCTCGCTGCGCCAACATGTTGTGACCATGAACGGCACCGAAAGCAGTTTTACAAAATCGCTGAATTTGGACTCTACACGGAGAACGTGGACCCATCAGTTTACGGTAAGTGGAGAGATTGTGAAGAAGAGGAAGAGAACAAGGGCATCACAATAGTGGATCGCGAAGATTTTCTCGATGATGACGAAAGTGTCGAAGATGACGAAGACTATCTCTC
>NBNE01001451.1:0-12538 GCA_002215365.1 Phytophthora megakarya | reverse complement strand
GAGTTCTCGGCTACAATTGTTGCTGCAGCAGTGATCAACCAAATTATTGGTCCTGTACTCTGCTCATTAGCTCTAGTGGTGCCGGAGGACACACGATTGATTGTCCTCCGAAGAAAATCATTCTTATCGTTTCCTGCGTTGTCGTTGCTCTACATCGCCGTTAGTTTATGGTACCCAGCACCTCAACTAGACATGGCTACACTCGTAATCGTAAAAGTATTGTTTATGAGTTTTGCGTCCTTGCTTACAATGGCAGCCACTGTATTTCTGCTGGTTGACGTTGGAATGTGACAACTTGCGAGTCTTGGGCTCCAAGTACTGGAGTCTCACAATGCTGCAGCAAAAATAGCAAAACGTGTTCAACTTGTAGACGAAGAGCTACGGTTCTCGACAGTTGACCTGTGGTACAATTGTTGTTGTTGCAATCTTGAAGAATCGAAGTCGGTTTGCGACCGCTACCTGCTTTCATGTTCATGCTGCACGAACTTTCGTAGGCGTGTGGAATTTACCTACCCGTGCAATGTGAGCCGTGCTGAACCGTGCGGATCCTGGCCGGACTTATTCCTGTCGCAAGGATCACCTTGGCCACGCCGCTTAAGTACGAACGATGCGACTGCCATCTGCACAACGCAGTCTCGATCCCTCGCCATCACGCGAAGTACGTTCAAGCACGTGTTGCATCGCATGTGCCGTTAAAACACCTAATATTGTCGTCTACCTATTTGCAGCTGCACGTTCCAGTGGTGCATTCCGCAATTGGCGAGTTTCGAGTCCGACATGGCGACTGGCACGCGTCCAACAGCGCCAAGCGAAGCCCCGCAAGTGCAGCAGAAGCAGAAACCCAACGACGTTGATTCACCCACGGTAGAACCGCAGGAACCACTGCTGAAGACGCTTCTTCAGCGCCAATTAACCAATGACCAGGCTGATCAAGTACCTACCGAGAAGCTCCTGATCCCCAAAGTCCGCACCTTTTCCATGCTGGACGCTGCGTCCACCTCGCAGTTGGGCAAATATCTCGAGGACGAGGAGGCGTTGCATCCACTCGATTCCCACGGTAGTAGCAACTCGTTGCATACTTCACTGTTGAGTTCCAGCGGATCAATTTCTCGTCCTCCTCACAGTAAGAACCTCGTGCTGGATCCCGAGTCCAATGCTGGCGTACTCCAAGCTGCGGTGTCGTCGGGCGCGGAGGCTGTGGAAGTCATGGCCGAACAGAGCTGGCTCATTACCAAGCTCGCGGTGCAGTTGCTCTGGGCTTTGCGCATGTCGAAACGGTGGATTTTGTGCGCTTTGCGTCTGATCTCCTTCGTCATGTTGCTGCTGCTCCCGATTGTCAAAGTCGCAGTTTACTGGTTCGTGGATGAAAATGTGCACAAGAACATCATCTACGGACTCAATCCCCGCAACCTGCTGGATGTGTACACAGTGCCGCAGACGAAGAAGGAGACGTCGTCTACGACTGGCAAATCACGCAGTGCCAGTGTTACCAGTACTGGAAGCGCTAGTTTTACAGAAGCAAGGTATCCGGTAGTGGTGTTTGTCTCGGGAGGAGCCTGGATCATTGGGTACAAGGCTTGGGGTGCACTTATGGGTCGTGTTCTAGCGTCACTTGGTATTGTGGTCGTCATGCCCGACTACCGTAATTTTCCGCAGGGAGTGGTGCCCGATATGGTCGAGGACGTGACGCGTGCAATGCAGTGGGTCTTTGACAACATTCACCTCTTTGGCGGTGATCGTGAGAATGTGCATCTCATCGGGCAGTCTGCTGGTGCACATCTTGCTATGTGCACGTTGCTGGAGCAGGTCGAGAGAAAGCGAACTGCAGCAGCCTCGCATGCCTCCTCACCAAGCAGCAGTATCGGTGGCATGGGCAACACGTCGGACTGCGAGAGTGTCGAAAGCTTGTCGCCGTTGGCACAACCGATCACGTGGAACTTGCGCCAGATCCGCAGCTACATTGGCATCTCGGGGCCATACAACATGGAAGCGAGCATCGCAACTTTCCACCGCCATGGCTTCGACCGCGCGGTGGTGGAGCGCATTATGGCGCATCGGTTGGCGTACTACTCGCCATCTTTGCGGCTACTAGCGCTGAGTGAGTTACCGTCACGGACCCGTCAAACTCTGCTGGAAGACTTCCCTCCGTGTTTCCTGTTTCACGGCACCTCCGACAAGACTGTGAGTTATCGGTCGTCCGAGCAGTTGACAACAGCGCTCCAAGCATGTAGCATTCCTGTGTCTACTCGCTTCTTCGAAGGTAAGACGCACACGGACCCGATCATCGAAGACCCCATTGTTGGCGATGATTTCCTGCTAGACGACGTGATGGCTGCGCTGAAGGCACAAGCGCCGATCGACCCGATGACTGGGAAGCCGCGCTACGAATTGGGTGTGCGGCCACAGGAGAAGCGGTTCTACCCCAAGTGGCTGGTTCGTGTGGCCCGCATGATTAACCCGTTCTAGACCGTGTGCAGTAGAGCACCAAACCCAGGGATTCGAATGAAAGCATATATATTTCTTATTAAGCAGGAGGAGTTCGCCTAGTTAGTTGTCGCCTCACTTGCCCATACGATTCTTGAACGCGACCACAGCACCGATGAGAACGATGGCTAGCACCCCTGCCAGTGCGGGGCCCAAGAACATATTCATAGTGGGTCCCTCGCTGTGTTGCGCAGTCGATTCGGATTCCGCGGCGGAGGCGGCGGTGTGGATGGTGGTGGTGGTGTTAAGGGAACCAGACCCACTGTCAGTCGATTCGGATTCCGCGGCGGAGGCGGCGGTGTGGATGGTGGTGGCGGTGGTGTTAAGGGAACCGGACCCAGAGTCGCTGGTGGAATGGCTGGCGACGAGGTTCTGCGCGACGGAATCGGCGATGGCGGTGGGGGTCTCGGAGCCCGAACCCGAGGTGCTGCTGGAATGACTGGCGAGGGCAGTCTGGACGACGGAATCGTACGACTGATGGCGCAGTGCACGCGATTCGGCGGATACAGGGCTCACAGTGCAGCAAGCGATGGCCACCAAGAGCACTAAAGTCACGAAGCGAAATTGAGGTCCGACCATTTCTAGAGTGGAAATATTCGGAAGTGACCACGAAGAAGCCTGGAGAAGCAAAACGTGCGTGTCAGGTCGTCGATGGTTCAGAGATGCGGAACGCCGCTGGATTAATGTCCAGATGGGGCAGCGAGATGAGCGTATGAATAATGACCAATGTATCTATTGGCGCCATAGTGTGGGGCCGACCAGGCAGGCCGCCAAGTTGGAGGATTTGGAGGGCTTCTCCAAATCCTGAAGGTCGTCCTGGACCTCGACAGCACGATCCCGGCGTCATTGAGGTTTATGGAGTCCATAAACCTCCATACATTGCCCTGCGTGTAGCACTGTCCACTGTGGACATTCATCGGCATTGCGGTAGATGCCCACCGAAGTCGAAGTCGTCGTCGTAAGATAAGATGTGTCGTCTCCTTTTCATGACATGAATGTTGAAGCGACTTTACAAATTGTTGTCTGCTTGGATTGTTAAACAATCTCGCGCTGCCAAGACGCAGAACGAATAAGATGATAAGATGTTTATAGAAGCATACATGTGCATGTAGTGCTGTACCAATAGTATAGTATGTATCTACGCACCATAGATCTCTGTTGTTTCGCGGGGAATGATGATGGAGCTGTGATGTTGGTCTACCGGATCTGTAGCAGAAGTGTACAAACACGTTGCAGTTGTCCGTTTTAGGCATTTCTGCCATGCATCTGTATACCTACTATCGAGTTCGCAAGTTACACCGTACATGTACCTATAATACTATCGAGTTCGCACGAATATTGTAGTGTACCTTGTTCTACATCGTATTTGCTTACGCATGCAGTTCGAAAAACGATTCAAAACGATAGCACCTCAACTCGAGGACCTCAAGGTTACATAGCCAAAATGGTGCTAAGTGTCGCAATCACCTCACCATTTCAGCGATTGCATCACTTTTCATACTGATCGTTTGGAATCGTTGGTGCAGCGTTTGCCATGTATCTACTCATTCCACAATTTCCTCTGTCCAAGATATTCACTTATCCACTCCAGAATACCAGTCACTATGAGTTGCTGTCCTGCCGTCATGGAACCTACAAAACAGACCGCAGACAACACTTTGGTTGCCAAGACATTCCGTAACACAAACCTCTTCGTTGCGGGTCCTCACCAAACCAAACAAGGTGTGATCGCCATTCCCGACATATTTGGTCCTGAGAGCGGTCGCATCAAGCAGGACGCAGAAGCCCTGGCCAAGTTAGGCTACGCCGTCGTACTGGTAGACGCCGCCGATGGTGACTACCCACCCTCACTCGACGGCATAAGTGTTCCAGCATGGCTACTGAAGAACAGCTTTGAGAAGGTCGCAGGAGCTCATGTGGCCAACGCGATCGCGTATCTTCAGGAAGAAGTTGGTGCGGAGTTTATCACCAGCTACGGGTACTGCTGGGGCGCGTACGTTGGTGCGAAGCAAGCAGCTCTGTCGACACCAGTGATCAATGGACATGTGTCCTTTCATCCCAGTTGGATGGCGGAGCAACTCGTGAATGGTGAAGGTGCCGTCGAAAAAATGGCTGAGAATATCAGCGTGCCCCAACTGCTCTGTGCTGCGGGCAATGACCCTCCTCTTGTGAGCGAGGGCGGTGCTGTCGAGAAGATCCTGAAGTCCAAGCCTAGTATTGCTGAGCAGAGCACCTGGCTGAGAATATCAGCGTGCCCCAACTGCTCTGTGCTGCGGGCAATGGCCCTCCTCTTGTGAGCGAGGGCGGTGCTGTCGAGAAGATTCTGAAGTCCAAGCCTAGTATTGCTGAGCAGAGCACAGTCGTGAACTTTCCAGGTATGATCCATGGCTGGGTTTGCCGTGGTGACATCGAAGACCCTGCGACGAAGGAGGCGGTGAAGAAGGCGTGGCATGTAGCAATTGAGTTCATCCAAGCGGTTAATCCGCTGTAAAAGGCCTAGTAGCATGAAGACTAGCTGGTACATGTATCGCAAAGCATTGCAAATCGAATCCGCAAGTTGAAGTTGATAATGTATGACAGGTCTTTTGTGTACACACCATCAGTTTCAGTTGGTACACAGTACCAGTCCTCTCGCCCACCCAAAAGTACAATTGGTCATCAGGTGCGAATCGGTCGTCTGCTTGGCTATGTATCTCGCATTCTGCGTCTCTTAATCTCTTCGTTCAGTGGAATCTAGCAGCACAGCCGCCTCGTTACTCAGTCACCTTCGTTCTACCCTCAGAATCATTGTAACCGTCTCAAAATCCGCTTTAAAATGCCCGAATACCTCGTGTTTTTCGTGCACCAGCACTTTGAGTTCCGATACCCCGAGTTGGAGGCTCTGCTGACGATGCAAAATCTCCCCAGTGTTGCTGAAACAGTGCTGAAGGATCCAGAAACCGGAGAACTGCCAGAACCCGAGAGTTCACCGCTCGTACGCGTACATCTGCCGTCTGCAGAGCACGCCAAGTTCCTCTCAGAGCGCGGTATCCTCGTCAAGGGAGTGTACGAAGTATGGGGACACACAACCACTGGGTATGACGAGCTGGTGGCATCAGTAGACGCGTTTCAAGGACCACAGAAGCAGCAGATCATGCAGGACGACAAACGCTCGTGGCGCATCAACGCTGCTGTGTTTGGCAAGAAGCTCAGCATGGACGAGCAACGGGATCGACGCGAGAAATTCCGTGACGTGCTGCCATTTGCTGGGCCTGTGCAGATGAAGCTTCCTGACGAAACGTTTTTGATCCTTGAGGAACTGGGACTGGATCAAGACCTGCACCCGGACATGAAACCTAAACAGATTTTCTTCCTACGTGAATTGGCTGGCAGCGAGAAGAACCGAGGACGTGGCGGTGCTCGCGACTTGGTTGATCAACAGACGCTGAAACGCAGAGCGTACATCGGACCCACCTCAATGGAGTCGGAGATGGCGCTGTTGATGAGCAACATGGCTCTGGTCCAGCCCGGAGATTTGGTGATTGACCCTTTCGTAGGCACTGGAAGTGTCTTGATCCCGTGCGGAACTCACGGTGCAATGTGTTACGGCACGGATATTGACATCCGTGTTCTTCTAGGAACTGGAGTTGGTGTCACGGGTGCAGGTGTAGTCCCTACTGATGAGAAGTCCGACGGCAAGGAGCGTGTTAACGTTACCACCAACTTTAAACAGTACGGTCTACCGCTTCCGGAGCTCGTACGAGCTGACAACTCCATGTCGCCACTTGTGAAGCAGTGCAGGGGGTTCTTCGACGCCGTGGTGTGCGACCCGCCGTATGGAATTCGTGCTGGTGCTCGTAAGAGCGGACGTAAACGACAGATCAAGAGCGACGTGAGTATGGCTGTCAAACAGGCTAACTACATAGCACCTACGCAGCCATACGCAGCAGAAGACGTGATGAAGGACTTGCTGGAATTTGCAGCGCAGACGCTGCGCGAGGGTGGACGACTCGTGTATCTCCTACCTACGACATACGAATACACGGACGCCGATTTGCCTCGTCACCCGAGCCTGCAGGTTCTTGCGAATTCCGAACAGAAGCTTACTAAAAAGTACGCGAGACGTCTTATCACCATGGTGAAGCGTACACCATCCACTGAGGAAATGGCTGAGAGTGCAGCGACGGCAGTGCAGAGCAACTCTGGTGATGTAAGTTTCGCGAATCTGCGAGAGAAAATCCGGAAGCGAAAGTCGGAAGATGTTGACGGACTAGAACAACAATAAGCTGAAGAGAAGTAGACGATGTCATAGAAGTCTTGCTTGGAAGTGACTATAATTTGGGTTTCTAATAGACTTGCGAGAAAGGCAAGATGGAGAGCTACGTTGGCAGTAGCTCAGTGCATTTTTTGAGAAGAGCTGAACAAACACGATGGCGTCGATGTCGCTGGATTTCATCTTGTGCAAGCCTGAGAATGTATCACCTCCTCGCACTCGCAGCCAAAGCAAGATGAATGCGGAAGGTTCAACTGTCCCCCAAGATCGTCTGGAAAATGTTGATTCGAACACAGCTAAACCCGCAGCTCGACGTAAAGCTGGAAAATGCACACACAGCAGAAGCAAAGCTGACAGGTTTGGAGAGCAATATCTATTCGGTTGAATTTCATTCGTTTTGACGATGCATATTATTTTCTGACAACAGGCAGGAACACACTCAGCAGAAGCAAAGCTGACAGGTTTGGAGAGCAATATCTATTCGGTTGAAGGTCATTCGTTTTGACGATGCATATAATTTTCTGACAACAGGCAGGAACACACTCGCCAGTTGCAGAACTTGCGGCAGCGTCGATACCGAGAACGCAAAAAGTCGAACGCTTCGGCGTTAGAGACAAATGCTGCGCAGCTCCACTTGGAGAACATTGCGCTGGAGACTTCCATTGTCGAACGCTTCAAGTCACAGTCGTAGCTGTGTGGCACCCAAAAGATTACTGTATCTGTATAAGATAATAGTCGAAAACCTACGACTTTGAAGTTCATCGCATTATGCGCTGGTCATTCTGACCGTCAGACGGAGGTCCTCAGCAATTATCAGCAACTCAATAGAATGGGAATCTTCACTTAATCACAATCACATATTGTCGAGACTAACTTAAGTTGAGCAACACCTTGGTACGCAAGTCGCAGTATTAAATGCAGACTAAAACGTTTGAATCTTTACCTTAGAAACTGGTTGTCTACAGGATACAGTGTATACTAACTTAAGTTGAGCAACACCTTGGTACGCAAGTCGCAGTATTAAAGGCAGACTAAAACGTTGGGACCTTCAACTTAGAAACTGGTTGTCTACAGGATACACTGTACTCGGCAAATACGGATCTGTCTAAAGTTCAAGTGTCTTCAAGTGACCAAGTGCCCGCCAATCCCAAGCAGAAATCCAATCAGCATAACATGCGACACCTGAAAAGATCTAGGCCAGCTCTACAGCGCATAATGAGGCTGACAATAAGCAGTGTTAGACAGTGATGCATACAAGACACCCCGCAGTTTAATCCATGCAGTTACGAACGCGGACATTTGCCAAGTCTCATCTTGGCAAATGTAGCCATCTGCGAGGTACCAGTGTGGAGGCTGAACCCACTCGAAAACATCTGTCAAGTGACTGTAATACAAACCCAAGTGCCACGCGTTGATCCTTAGTTCAGACATACAAAGACCAAGTGAAATCAGTCCCGCCCTAGTCCTAACCGGAGCCGGCCCGGAGTCTGCGTTGGAGCGCGCTCATTGACTGTCGAAGTCTCGGAGTCGAATCCATCGGTGCAAAAAGCGCACGCAAGCGTGAACTGGACGGGAAACGTAGCAACGGATACCCTGTAAAATGCGATTATCTATTTCGATCGATCGGTCAAATTCCAAGAAAAACGACCTGTCAGATCCAGTTAGGGTTTCGTTGTTGCGCCGTCGTCTCGGCGTAATGGCTGGGCGCAGTCTGCAAGCAAAGATAATTGCCTGAGCTTGCAAGCAGAGCCCCGACCCAGCGAGATGAAGACGTCGCCCCGACAAGCGGCCGCGGGCCCACACCCGGAGGCGCCGCCGATCCTGCACAAAGCCAACAGTACCAGCAGCTCGGACACGCCGCGCGATGGTGCGAAGAGCGCCAGAGGCGCCACGAACGACATGCGCAGCCAGACGTGTGTCGAGTTCCTGCACATTATGAAGGAGTTCTCCGAGAGCTCATGCGGTGCCAGCGAGACGGTGCAGCGCGTGGACTCACTCGTGAGTCAGGACGCGCAGCTGCTGCGACTGTTCCCGCTGTCGCGCACGCAGGAAGAGGACGAGGCCGCGCGGAGACTGCGACGCGCGCTGGAGGACGAAGACGACGAGACTATTGCTCGGATAGCAGCCAGAGACGACCAGGACGAGCTGCAGCGCTGGATGGACCTCGATCTCGGCGACTTGGACCACCACATGGACGTGTTCGACTTCCAGCACACGCAGCCGCTGGCGCTCAACGAGATCTCGACGGAAGATGACGCAACACCCGCGACGCAAGTACCGCCGACCGCTTCACCATTCATGAAGCGCGGCACAAACGGATTCCTGCACAAGACCAGTCAAACTACGGAGAAGACGGCAGGATACTTAAGAGGACAGAAGACTGTGAAGACCTCACCGAAGAAGTCGGTCACTGCTGCGCTGTTTGAAGACGACGACGAGGATCTGGAGCTCGTTCTCGGCAGTGCCGCGCTCTCCGGACCGCCGCTTAAACGCGCCAAGCTGTCGCGACCAACGACTACACAACTGCGAGTGTCTGTATCAACAGACACGGAAAGCAAAGCGGAAACGGACGATGAAAGCAAGGATGAAGACGAGGAAGGCAACGTGTGGGGCATGGAAAACGACGGATACGAGCACGATCTGCTCTCGTCCATTGACCATGCGGTGCTGTGCGACCGGGAGAACCGGTTTTTACAGTGGGATATCGAGGCTGCGCAACAGGAGCAGAGGCGGTTGCAAGCCAATGGATCAAGGAATACAGCGACGCCTGATGCAACTGCTCGAACGACCAACGGATCGACTCCTACAAACCCTGCCATTACTGACCTCCCTGCGATCCAGACTAACCGCTCGCTTCACCAACCCAACGATAAGGTTATGGCATCGAGTCCTATCAGCAGCAAGAGCCCGTCCAATGTCGATATTGTCGAGGACTGGAACAGCTTGGACTTTGGCACGTTCCAGAACCGCACCGTGAGCCATATTCTCAGCTCTTGTCTGCACAAGCGGAAACTCCACCATCCGTACAAGAACCAGGTCCAACTCGTGAACTTCAACGTCCCAGGCAGTGGTGAATCTGCTTCGTCTCGTAGTACTGGGCAGCATCCACACCAGCTTGGTGGATCCTTGGCGACCAGTCTTGCCTTTGGTGGACAACAAAGGGGTGGCGAGACTACGGATGGCTCGGCAATTGGCGGCTTTGTGCCTTTGCTTGCAACTGGCCACGAAAATGGTATGAGCAATAGCAAGTCTCCTGGAAAGGGTGAGAAGAAAACTCCTAAAAAGCGCGAAGAGCGCAAGCGGCTCATGACACTCAAGATGCAAGAAACGTTTGCTGACCTGGAAGGGACATTCACGGAGCAAGACCTGGATGTCAAGGGAATTGTGGGACCAGGCGCGTCGCTGTCTAAGATGGCTTTGTCTAAACTGGAAAACCTGCCGCTACCGGATCTGACGAACCTCCCACAAGACCTGCGAGAGCTGAAGCGCAAGATTGAAGCCACTGAGCACAAGGTGGAAGGCACAAAGCATCGTCACCGTAAGGGCGGTCCGTGCCCACGGTGTCAGGTGCAGAACCAGCTGCGAGCGGCGAAGCGTGCGTATCACAAGCGAGCTGTGGCCCACAAGAAGCTGCCACATGTGGTGGTCAATGCTGTGAACGATGAGGCACAAGAGGCCGCTAACGCCCAAGCTGCTGCTGCTGCTACATTGGAACTTGCTGGTAGCGTTACAGCAGCGATGAAGGCTGCCGCTGGTGCAGGAGGAAGGAAGGGAAGTGCAGGCTCAGCTGCCGCTTCGGGTAATGGCTCGAGTACGAAGGTGCGGGCTGCATTGGCTGGTGTAACCAACCTCTCGACTGGGATGTTGAAGCAAGTGCATCGTCCTGCAGCATCTTCAGTGTCGTCACCTTCCGGTTCGACGTCTTCGGTGGCAACTACAGCTACTGTGGGGTCTACCAGCGGCTCGTCGTCGTCCTCCTCTTGTGGTGGAGTTTCGCCGCCTCCATCTTCCTCAACTGCGTCCATTCAGGCTCGTGTTCGAGGGCCATGTGGAAAAGTGTCCTCGTCAGCAATGCCATTCTCGTCGCCGTCGTCTGCGTCAGTGTCAACTTCGGCGTCGAATCCGTCGTCGCCCGAGACGGCATCACCTCAGCTGCAGCACGTGACTGTGTCATCTGGTTAAATTGGCACGGAAGTGAACAATCGGCGAAAGATCAAGTAGGCTGGTGCAGCAGCGCACGGAGTCACGGCGTATTTATTAGTGTATCAAAGCTCCCATCATACGCCACGCCGCAGCACGTGACTGTGTCATCTGGTTAAATTGGCACGGAAGTGAACAAACGGCGAAAGATCAAGTAGGCTGGTGCAGCAGCGCACGGAGCCACGGCGTATTTATTAGTGTATCAAAGCTCCCATCATACGCCACGCGCGACTTGCGTTGCTCGGAAGCCGTCAGGTAGTTGTATAGCGCGGAATGGAGAATAGGACAGTAGGAAGGGAGTGGCGTGACCATCGGACGCACCACTGCGTCTCCTGTAGAGTGCGACGGAGCGCAGCAGCGCATTAAGACCACAAAAATAGAGAACCCACGCAGCTTCCGCCTCCATCTGCAAATTATGAAATCTATTGGTACCATCAGTCCTGCGTCTCTGTCTGCGGTTTGATGATGTTGGCGTCCAGCAGTGCTAGACGTGCGCAACGACGCCGCAGCTTCTGCGCAGTCCACTGCATATTGTTGGTCTTGATGTCGCGCTCCATCTTCTTGTAGTCGTCGCCGTGCTTGGCTTTGAGCGTGCGCAGGTACTTGGTCTCCTCCTCGGACACGTAGTTGGCCACGCGCTTGGGGTTGCGATCGCCCAGGAAGTCGCTGTCGGGCACCTCAAAGAGCCGCGCCTCATCTGCCGCTTCGAGTGTCCCCTCGGCGCCCTCCACACTCTGGCGCAGCGCGGCGTGCTCGTTCGGGTTGGCCTGCAGTCCGAGGTTGACGTAGTTCTGGCGCGTGGTGAGGTTGTGGTCCCACACCTCCTGCACCTTGGGGTCGCGCACGAATTTGGTCTTGAACTTGCGCAGCGGTTTCTTCTTGCGGCGCTGCTGCGGCACCTTCCCGCGCTTCTTGATCGACACACCCAGACGCACCATCGTCTCCACTCAAACTCTGGCACGGCAATGCAATCTGTGACGTGAGACGGCAGGAGTACCAGCTATTCAGAAGAGTGACTCCTCGAAACAGTGCCAAAAGCAACGGTTGAACTAGCCAATCACATCGGAGAACACGAAAAGAAACACGGTTAATTTATTCCTCATAGGTCGCAGCGCATATGATTGAAAATGGTCTCAAGAATAGTTGTTCATGCCAATTAATTTGGCTCACGTTGTATCATCACCGACTCGAATCTGTAGTTTTCGAAGGTATGGTCTCAGAAACTCATCAGTGGGAAGGTGATTTACAGTACAGGTAATACCATCGAGCAACACACGGCGTCTCAATTCGGGACCCAACTTGGTCCCAAGCGCTGACCGTCCGGAATTCTGAGTCAATCTTAGTCCTACGACCTAGTCAACATCGTTGAGTTGACGGGTCTTAGAGAGATACTTGTGTCGGCGTTCAATTCACAAGTGTACATCAGTTTGGCTTGAGTTATCATTAGACGTATTCCAGAAATTCATTTCTGGAACACGAATTTCTGGAAAAGAATGTCTAAATTCTGTGGCCAAGACGCAGCTCATGGTTATTGTAGTTATCGTGAGTTGTTCGTAGAAGTTCCCACATTTGTCAGTGCGAAGGTGATTGGTATCGCTTAGT
>NBNE01001450.1:0-12543 GCA_002215365.1 Phytophthora megakarya | reverse complement strand
GTTACCGGAGGAGCAAGATCCAGCCCTACCGACGGGTACACAAGGTTAGGAAGTTCAGCTGATCACGCATCAATCGGAGTACCCCCTCCTATAGTCGGTGTCCTGGGCACAGTGGCAAGCCGGATCCAGCATCTTCACAGATTTTGCTGATCCCGCTTCGCCACAATTTCCCCTCCGTTAGTCGGTCGCCCGAGGCACTGCAGCGAGCTGGACAGTGACAGTCAGCAAATTCCGCCAAGCTACTTCGCCACAATTTCAAACGATGCTAGTTTCATAGTATGGATGGGCGAATGCATCCAATGCATTAATGACATTAGTGTTATTTGTGGCATTCGTGGCATTTGTGCTTCCGTTCGAGCACAAATGCAACTTTCAGTGCAAATCAGCTATCTTTTATTCTCTCGGTTAACTTAAGAGCGAGGAAGTAATTGACACAAGATGACGCACATGAAGCTACGCATACACAATCAAAAGCCTTATCTTTGATCGGCAGCGCACCGCAGGTATCTAAGCTAATGTACGCTTTCCTCTCCGTCGTCTGGCCATACCAAGGCTGCGACAATCAGTTCCACTCACTACACTGCGGTTTGGCATTTTGTGTCATCAAGGTGCCTCAAATGCGTAAAACCGTCACTTGTCCTCCAATCCGATATGGGGAGACTTCTCCCGACTCGCAAAGCTTGAGCAGGTCGTCTACCTACTCAAAAGTTTGAAAGAGAACGGGATACGGTAATTGCACGATTGCAGAATGAACCAACCGTGGCGCTTGTTTCAGACGGATGGTCGAGTGTGAGTAAAGATAATATGGTTAGCTACGTATTGGTTTCACCGCTAATGCGGCCTTCCTTTGACGTTCTAAAATGACTGGATGATGAACAAACTGCAGAGTACTTAGTCCAAGCTATTGACAATGTCATAGGTGACGAGAACAGGCTGTGGGTGATTTGGTGGTCATTTCGGTGATAACGGACAGCGCTCCTGTGATGCAAAAGGCGAGGGAGATTCGCGAACGACGGATCTTTTGCAGTGGGTGTAGCAGCAATGCATTTAATCGCTTTGTGGAGGAAGTGCTGGCTGAAAGAGGCGTTGGCGTGATATGTTATTTCGGTAAGTTTATTCGAAATTGACTACAGCTGCTAACGCGATTTCGATGTCTGCAAAAGGCTGGTGAGGAAGCATAGCAGATGATCTTGGCGGTGGAAATGAAGAGTCTACAGGAAGCAGCGCAGCTACCGACGATTTGTAGAGCACCGCGTTATCGTGGTACAGTACTTCCAAGTAGACGGTAGTGAGTAGCAGAAATGCGAAGGTTAACTTGAACAAGAATCTATTTTTGGACGGATCGATTTGGTAAAAGTGCATTGCATCGATGCCACAATGCATGTATTGCCTCAAACCTATTCCATACATAAGGTTTCTGTAGTTCGATTCAGAGAAAGATATATATATTTTTAACCCAGTGAAATTTATCCTATGAAAAAGAATCAAACGCATCCAAGCTAAAAATAACAGGAACGATTTTATCCTACGGGGGCGGCAACGATAGGATAAAAAATTGACCATCACTCCACATCTCTCACTTCAACTTAGCTCGATCTCCGCACGCAGCACACCGCCAACGCACAAGCTAGCATTCCAACCAGCATTTGCGGCCATCGGTACGGATTACCTCCGTCTGCAATTGGCTTACAGTGCTTTCATCGCTTTGTGTGCCATCGGATCTATCAACTTCACCAAATCATTAGACCCAGAAATTGTGCAAGGAACACCCCACATTCATATCAGACGATGAAAATGCTCGTACGTCGTCGGGAAGTGATGCAAGTAGTAGCGAGTCGGACGATCACGGTGTTGAACAGCTATCGAAATGGACGCAGGAGGAGGAGAGCTTCACCCATCTTGGTATCGTTGAGGTAGAGTCATTCCTGCTCAACAAGGATAGGGAAGTGGTCCCACGAGTGATTGAGCGGTTCATGCGGCGCATTTATGATATGAAACGTCACCCGGATCCTTCCAAAGTACTAATCGAGGATGTTTTGCAAGTGTGGTTGGATCCATCGATTCTCCGGGCAGCTGTGAAACACATCAATGCGAATCTCGACGACAACGATACCACTTTAGTGAACGAGATCAAACAATTTCTACTAGTAGTGCCGTGACCCTACGTCTCTCCAACGCAATTATTTTATTCTTCGAACAAGCGATTGTATCCCCCGTTAAAACAGCACTGAAGGCAAAGTGTTATTTTGTCTTATTGAACGCATTAGGAATTCAAAGTGGAAGAATACCAGCTACAGCGGACACATGGAATGCTCCGTTTAAGCCTGACCGCCAACTATCACATGCCATGGAAGCAATGCGCAGATTGTGTTCCGAGATTGGATTCGTAAATGAGGTTTCCATTACAAGTCTAGCTGACGACTTGTTGAGACTTCGATCAAAACACGTTGAGCAAATTGGTTTGATGCAAACTAGAAACCCAGCGAATGGGCACGGACAAATAATTGTGTTGTACTTTGATAATTATTTAACTTTGATGTTCATTTAGCTTTGGCCCTGTGCAACACGGCAGTGACTGGATTACTTGTGAGCAATCATATAGCATCACGAGGTGGATCCGTCGTGGATGTGATTCGTATCATGATGCGGTCTCTCTCTGGTGCTTCTACGGCCAGCCAAATTTGACTACCTGGGCTGGGTTTGCACTAGATAGGGGATACCAGTCCAAGGAAGTGAACTGCCAAATTACGGAGTGTGATGACTAGATTATCGGTACTCACAAGCGTAACAGGAACTTCACTTTTACATATGGGAGACGAGGAGGCAAATTACAAAAGAACGTGATTGAAGATTGAAAAGGGCGCTAAAACAACAAAGAGATCATCTGCAAAGTACGCAGTCAACTCATCTACAGGCTCTTAGTCACGCATTGGCGTATCGGTCTGGCCTGGGCAACGTAGTCCTGTGTAACACATCATTAAAATCTCCTGATCCCGGAAAATGATCTTACATTTCATAGTTAGGGTTGCGCAAGAAATATAGCAAAAGTGGAGAATCTGGGTTTCGTGATTTTGAGAAGAAAATATTCATTTTGACGGAACGTCAATATACTCAAGATTGGGTTTTACTAAGGCAGTTCCGTATTACGGGCCTAGTTGCTATCCATATTATTCGAGCAATTGGGGCCGGTTCGGATTGTTTAGGTGGAAATAACGCCGAAGTTGACAAACGTTTTGTGGAACTAAGTCAGCAGACATCAACTCAACTAGTGGCAAAGATGCTCGGTATCAAAACTAAGAGACAGATCATTGAACCATGTACGGTTAACGGTATTGAACTGCCTTCGAAAGCTACTCAGCTCAAGAAGAAAAACAAAGAATTGCAGTGATTTTATCGTGACCGCTCAATTGCACCTTCAGGAAACAGATCCGATCAATCGAATTTTAGAGTCATACACCACGCCGGTATCAGCCAAGAAACATGACGCGATCAATACACCTGCTGCAGCCTCTGTAAAGCGTGGGTCTCTCTCCAATATCGTCTCCAGATATGAATTTGGTTCAAATAACAAAGAGAACATATGTTTACGGGTGGGTGGATTTATGGAGCGGAATACAAGCTTTCATATAGTTGAAACCCGCTCATATGGGTTGTTATGTCGGTACGTTGTTCAACCATTTTGGATATGATGACAGTTTATGCAAGACCTAGTTGACGTGTAAAACTTGGATAAATTGGTTGAAGCGGACCTGATGAGCAATATCTGGCGTTTTCGATTGATGATGTTGCACTGGTAACGTTACCCGCTCGTGATGATCCCATTTTTGCTGTATTAGAGTACAAAGCCAAAACCAGACCAAGAACGATCGCTAGCAAACAAGGACTTTCTGATCAATTAGGTTGGTTTCAAACTTTCGCGATGAATTGCGAAACTGATGACTTTTGGTTAAAATCTCTTATCCCAGAGCAAAGCCATCGATCTCAGCTAATTTACAACATAATTTGTTGTTATCTGAAAAATGGATTCATCGTGTATGCATTTCCTACCAAGATTATTCGTGTGGTCCATGTCATCGCTGGCGAAGACATCACGTAATGATTATTTATTGAGGTTCTTAAAGATTAAAGATGCATGCATGTCGTGAATTTACTCTACAGATATTGAAGTGCCTCCATTTACATCTGAAGCGCTTGGCGGGTACCCGGGGTCCCATCCGGACCCCGGTGTTGCCAAAACCACCAGTATTAACTATGCAACTTTGTATTGAACAAAACTATACGTAGTCTACGGCGAAGGCTTCGAAGTATTTGGAACCGGGCTGAAAAATTGTAGAATTGATGACTGGCTTGCATTTAGCGCTAACGTTTGCTTATTGGGGCGACCGAGACGACCATTCTTCGCGTTCCCGTCTCCCTCCGCTGGTACAATGGCCGCTGTTTGTGTATCATCCAGGGTTGGAGCAGATTCTTGCACGGACGGGTAGTAGTAAAGATGCTGCTTCGGAATAGTGTAGTATTTTACTGCGAGAGACTTCTTTTTTCTCCGAGAGCTCATTCGTTGGGTGACGAGGGAGCTTTACGTCTCGAATCGACGCTTCCCAAATGGTTTGAATTCGAGGACCAAAAAGATCAGCTAGCACCGCCTTCCGAATGCTAGAGATATTGCTGAGAAATATCAGCGAAAAACTAGTAGCCTCGTCATCAGGGGTGTTGATACTTTTGCGGGCTGTGCAAATTCATTCCTCAATTTCGAACAAATAATTTGCAGTATAGCCATCGGGCGGTGCCTAGCACTACACCTTCAGATTGTTCCCACTCGGCACCTCCGTACTTTGTGTCCCACGAGCCCCAGTCGCACTGCATTTGCTTCAAGGTGTCCTCGCCGAGCTTCTCTACAGCACGTGCATAGGCGGCTTCTTGCCGTGTTGGTCCTTTTGTTGGTTCCGCCGAAGCATCGTCGTCCGAGAACCTCCACGCGTCTCTCTATGCTCGCGAGCGTGACACAATCTCGAAATGGTTTTGTTCGTAGGCTGCTGCCAAATAAAAATATATAATTCAGAGATTTCTCGGTTTCGTTTGGGGGAACCCAGGGTTCCGCCAACCGCTTCATCTGCTGAACTTGGCCATTGCGGTGATAGTTCGACGCTGAAACAGCACCTCTCGCTGCAACGATTGACTACATCAAAAATTGAAGAGCAAGGTAAACCAGGTCCTGCTGCCAAGCACATAATTCCTTTACATGGAATCGACTGAAGGGCGGCATCGACGTATATTCCCGATTCTTGAATAACGACAAATCTTGTTACCAACAATTACCACCACTTGTTGCAATTTGCTTACAGTTTATGATTTCGCTTGTCGACAACGCGTTCCAGACTACACATCTTTTCTGAGTAAGTTCATTGCTTCGATACAAACCCCCAATTTCTCTGAACTCATAGTATGTCAAACATGTATTGCTTTCTCAGAGTTATTCATATTTGAATAATGAGCTACGTTGCACGAAATTTGGCAACTATCTACAACACAAGAGTGAAAATGCATCATTTCGTGATTTTTGTCGTGATGCAGCGAGAATTTTAGCCACGATGTATTGAGACAACGATAACGAATCAAACCAAGCACTCGCTGAAATGCATTAAAGCGCAAAAAATATGGAGGTGTTGGGAAGTACGACGACACGGCCGCGCTCATTTGCGTACCGAGTACGAGACCCTTTTGATGAAGAAGCTGAATCGAAGAAATTACGACTCAACCAAAGTGATAAGCACAAAGTGGTAAGATCTGCATGATGTTTTATGTTATACACTGTATACAAACTTTGGATACAAATATTGCGGTCAGATAAAAAAACAGTGTCGCTGTGTGCTGTGTTGCGAACGTGACCACGGCGATGAGAACAATCAACACTTCTGACTTGGTCATAAGACCAGATATCAATCTGCTTTCTGCAAAGCAGTCTTGTACAACGCTCCGCGATGGGAAAGTGGTGAATCGTGCTATGACAAATTTCATTTAGCAAAACCATTACCGAAGGTATGTCAGGAGTTGCGACAGCGAAAACAAAGTTAAACAGGGCCCTAATTCCATCTCGTAAACGTTAAAGCTCGTCATTCGAACGAAGCGAAAGGGAGGTGGCAAGATATGTCACACAACCTCTACGTCGGTCAGCTCGACCCTCGTGTCAAGGCGCACAACGTTAAAGTCTGTCTTCATGCAGGTAGCGTAAAGTAAATTTTATCCTATCTGCTAGGGTAAATTCACGTTCTCAGCGATCACCACTAGTCTAACTTCTCAATTTCCTAGTGATGTCAATTCCAATATTTTTATTCCATTTGCGTTGCTACGCTGGGATATGTCCTCCTATTATATGAACACTATGCTTTTTAAATACGACGTCTTGTCTCGTCAAGATGGACACTTGAAAATTGATCTTTCAATTTATCTTATCCAAAAAGCCCACCGTGGTTATGACACTTCAAATAAGCATGAAACCTTGGTAATCCTGCTCGTCTACCCAGTGTGATGAACACCAAATATCTGAAACGTGAACTTCAGTCCATGTTAGCCTAATAAAATGTGGAGGTGCGATTGAGCGCTATTTTCGAGTGAAAGTACGGTAGTCCTAGTTGGAAGCTCGATCTGCAAGATACGGCTTTGTATTACCGATGCGAGAACAGCATCAGTAACATCCCATATCACACATCCTCGCAAAACCGGTAGATCTGTTTTGCTTGTTTCTAGGTTCTCCTCCTTTATGAACATACTACCTCGCGTTTCCGTGACAGCTCTAGATATGCTTATCGTCGAAGGTGTTAAGTATTTAGTTGTGATGTTTTGTTTCTGTCATATATAGAAAATATCCTGACCTTCCCCGGGCAAAGCACGGCATTATTATTTTACAGAATAACGGTTGACTTGATTAAAGTAATATCCTTGTATACCTCCCAAAATTTTTTGGGAGTCTATAGCTCCACCATCTGTCGGAAGAGTATCTTTAATCACTTCAACAATGAGATACCTGTAGTCGCCATTGGTTCCGTGTAGCGTCTGTCGATGGTGTTGCGCAGCGTTAGCCCATGACAGTTTATAACGATACAGACTAACTGTTGTGACACAAACCTCAACCAATTGGAACGTGGAAGCTATATTTGTAGTGACAATTTAACATATAATGTGTATTATAATTTAATATTATAGTAAATAACGGTTACTCGCCTAGATCTCTCTATCTGGTGTGCCCTCAATTTCGTGAGGGCAAAAGACTGATTCGTCTTCTGTGATAAAATCCATATTAAGTAGTTCGGTTAATGAAGGAATGCGAAGTTCCGGGTTTGAAGTATTTAGTCATCTGACCGACAATTTCAAAACCAGACGGTTCTCGTCTGATACTAGTAACACCAAAACCAGCGCGATTAGGTCGAGATGTCGATGCGAAAAACGGTTTATTTTGTATGATGGATAGCTCCAATATTCTGTCTGTTGTATTTGTAGCAGATGTAGGTAGCCACCAGTGACGATCAAATTGCCGTGGTGCCAACTTCAACGATCTTTGGACACAACAATTTTCATAAGCTCATTCATGCAAGGCCGCCCAAGAATTCTCCGAAAAGGCCATCACAGACACTGCGTTCAAGATTGTGAACTACTGTGAAGGCGTTTAGTGCACGACATCACATCTATCCACGACGGAAATAGCTGCATAAAGCCTTTCAGTACGTCGCCTTCAGGTTTGTCGAGCCATCCTTTCATCTTAGCGTGCGTGACCTCAACGGTAGAGGTGCTGCTGCTTCCAAAATGAGGGGTATCTGTGGTTCACTTGACAATTTTGCACGTGTGTGGTCACCACCCTTTCTCTAGATATTTCCCCATTTTGCTGGTCAACATGGTAAGACCAGCTCGCCGCATCTCAAACTCCTCTTCCGTGTCTGAATTGACGGTGTTGTAATACTAAGTGATGATGACATCTATGTCCAACTTGTTCTTTCTCTTATCGAATAGTACTGAGTTGCTGACTTCAATTTGCCTAAGTTTTTCTGTGCTGGCGCTATCACATTTCGATCAATGCAGAAGCTTTGCCGACGATGGAAATGCGGTGATGTGGATCGGGGATTCCACGTGAAAAGGATTGATTGATTAACGGAAAGGCAACAAGGGACATAATCCGGAACAATGACCAAATATCCGGAACCGGCTGATCTGGATCCTCAACGAGGTCCACGTGAAAAGGATTGATTGATTAACGGAAAGGCAACAAGGGACATTATCCGGAACCGGCTGATCCGGATCCTCAACGAGTACCGATAGCTCGTAACGAGAATGCATTTGCGGAGAAAAGGATACGAAAGGTATGGACATGAAGGTGCAACGATAGATCCGTCATAGGAAGACACGGATCGGCGAGTGTGACAAAGTTGATGAGTACAAGGAAATTTTGTTGGTAGGTGAAACCAAATCCGCAGTGGAGTATAAGACCGGGCTAGATCCTGAATATATTCGGATTAAGGGACCTTCGGAGACTACGGATCGCGACATATTGGCGACGATCGAAGAAGGTCAAGTGAGGATCCGGATCCGATATTGAAGTATCGACATAAGATGATTACGCGCAGATCCGGAAGGATAGCAGGTGCTCCCATAAAGCAGTAATCAAGCATGCGGATCTGCGCTGTAGAGGTAAGACAAGCTATGATATAGGACTTAGAGATAACAGAGAATCGAATTTGCGTCACTGGGCACAAGTGCTTGGTTTCTTTATTTGATGCACTCTTAATGTATTGCGGACACCTCGGATCATGATATTACATTAGCCCTACAAGGTATTCGCGTATTAAGCCTATAGGTTCTAGCGTTAGTTTGGATAACTGGATAATATATTGACCAGATCCGACTACCTAATGACTTCTTCTATACGTAAAAGCTCCGGATCCACGACATTTCTGCTTGGTCGTCGATCCATCGATCTCTCAACAACAACCAAAGCTCCTGTCATCGGAGACCGTAAGCAAGTAAAGGGGTCGCAAGATCACGAGCAACCCAGGCGTCAAAGACACAACACCAAGACAACCCAACACGACCAGGATACAGATCCGGCCACCGGTGATTTACACTCGAGTATTTGTGTAGACCCCGGATCCCCATAAACGACAGCAGGCAAAATTATCGGCGCTGCTAACCACACCCTTGTGTCTCGCCAAGACGCTCGATCTTCATCACTTGGCCAATTTCCTGCAGTTACCGGAGGAGCAAGATCCAGACCTACCGACGGGTACACAATGGTGAGGAAGTTCAGCTGATCACGGATCAATAGGAGTATCCCCTCCTTTAGCTGGGCAAGCGGGACCCAGCCCACTCGCTCCACCACAGAAATACGGTATTGGTGGCATTGGTACAGGCCGGTTCTCTATCAGTTAAAATCACACGGGCATCGGAATCGAGTTGGTTATCATGAACATTTCCCCACAGCCCACGTATAGTCAGGTTTGCATTCTCCTGGAAGCCATATCTGAGTAAATGGCAGAATTGTATTCATGCAGATCAAGAAGACTGTGCTTAGTAGTGACATCCGGTACTTGTTTGTTTTATTTGTGCAGTCAAGTACTGTGATCGCCACCTACTTTGTCCTTCGAAATACGCCATAATTGATAGGGTTTAGGGGTAGATCAACTAATTAAACAATTACTACGGGGATATAAGTTGCACTACAATTTGGAGTGTGTACATATATATCGGGTATAGGTTTGGACAATTGAAGAGGTGGCTGGCGCGACAATGCAAACCTGGCGTTTCGGTTGTACCTTGAGAAGGTCTTAAAGGCTGCGATGCCTGCGTGTGTGAAGAGCGACGAGGTTGGTTTAAATTTGTTTAGACACTGTGGATACAGCGATGCTGGTCTTGATGAGGAAGTGTTCTCTACGGATTTAGACCTGTAACCGCGGGGAGGCGGTGACGGAGGAGGGTGGGATGTGTGGAGAATTTTAGCTAGCAAAGCGAGCAAAATATATTGTATTCATGGAAATATGCACTACAAAACAATCCTTTTAGTCACTAAGATGATTAATGTTGTCGACGTTCACGGAAGGCTCGCGCGGCGGCTGGAAGTTTGAAAGCAGTCCAGCTCCAATAAGACTGTAGTTAGGCAGCTCCATTATAGCCCATAGCTCTTGAATATTGAAGATGAGCTGTATGTCCATCGATCCATTGAGTTGAATAGTCAATGCGCCGACGACGCTCTGGTCCTGAGCACCATCTTCAGACTATGTCCTGATGGCGTCGAGGTGCTGCACCCGCCGGAATGTAGTATTGTCAGGTAGGCTAACAGCAGAATCACCCGGTTGTCGAGCTTGACTAATTGTCCAGTGTGTAGGTGCAAGGTCGCCTACATGTACGTCTGCCCGCTCGGTGAGGTACGATTCGATTGCATCTGCGGCTTCAGAAATTCGGGCAGGTATAGCACGTCGGATTCCTTCCCTGACTTCCTTTGCTGCATACATGTGCAGGCGCAAAACAAATGGGCCACTGAATGTCTTCTGCTTACGGTACGTCGCGTTTGCTTTCGATAACATGCTAGCCCAGTTATCGGTAAGACTCACAAACTGGGCCTGTTTTGCGTTCTGGCGTGGGTTCATGTAGAGTTAAATGTCTGGACGTGTCGTCTTTGTTGAGTAAGTAGATAGCGCTGAGGTTACCTTGTTGTTAACTAGTTAATACATAATTTCAAAACTCTCTTGCATTTCATCAAATTCAAACTGCGTTGTCTACCGCAATTGACGTTCTGCTAGTACGACCAAATGATTCCTGCTTGACTTCTATTCGAGCTTGTGTTTTCCCAATTGTGTCTTTATAGATGTTGTACAAGCTCGGAATGCCCAGATGTGCATGGGCATTCCAGCTGATTGCCATTTATATAGACAGGATGGGAGCTAATAAAACAGGGATTAAAACGGAGATGTTATGTCTAATTTTAACCTTAAGTCTGTTTATATATAGCGGGCCCAAGTTTAAAGTGCTTAAATCGCAGGATTAACAAATAAATTGGACATAATGTGTGACTTTTACAATACAATCATATGAAGTGTCCAGCAAGGCGAGTTGTTTCGGGATGCGCCCCCATGCGATAACGTATGCGGTTCGTGATGGGGTTGGTCTTGTGGCTACTGTAGAATTCTTCTTTTTCAACATTGTCAACGATACCTCAAAATTGGTGTGGGAACCGAGTAGTCTGGCACGGGATGCGCTCTTCGCGTTTTTGATATCTTGAGGGATTATCATGGTTTTTCGTCGTTTACTACCATCGCGGTGTAAATACGAGCTGTTAAAATACCTACACTGCTTGGACTTCAATGGTATTGTTTTTGTTAACGAAGTATTTGTTGCACATTCGGCTGCCCTTTGGCTACGGGCGACATGAACCTGGACGTCAAACGACGGCGAAAGATTGGTAACTCGACTGCCATCCACTGTGTTCATGTTCTTTCATCGTCGCTCCGATTGCGCTGGGTCCACTCCTACAAATTTAATGCGCATTGTGCATCCCATTGCTTTTGACCCGCACATTCTTCTTTGACGCTCAGCTTCTTTCAGCTTGCGAGTGTTGTTTGGCCGACCAGCTCGATCACAAGCAAATCCACGTCTGGTAATATGACTGTCTTCGTTGCGTTCGACCCATTTCAGGGACATATTGTTATTGTTATCTTTCGTCCATGTATGAAGTGCTGTTTCCGCTTCTTGTTGCGATGTGTGATGGATTGGATCTCAAAAATTAGTGTGGACATGATTGGTTGCCTGATGTATCCAAGCCAGCTGGCTCTACCGTCCCACCTAGAACCCGTCAAGAGACAGAAACGCTCATCTTATTGAAGTTGATGGCTGAATGGCAAGAGGCGAGGAAAGTGGAAGATGTGACCAGACCAAGAATTGATGGGTTCCCCACCATTGATGAAGGAAACTGACTTTGAGAGGAAAGTTCTCGACTATGGATAGATGTGTCCGTACTACATGACTCTCTTTTGCGAATAAAAGTCTATTCTGAAGGTCGTATACATCGTGGTTACTCGTAAGGGAGAGTTCTAAACTTCAATTGGGAAATCCACTATTATCAGACTACCCATACAATTCTCAGACCTGAAATCGAAAATATGGAAACTCAAGTGACTGTGCGTGCAGGAATGTGATGATGGGCGATCTCGGAATATTGATGTGTGGTGGAGCGGGATCAGCAAAATCTGCGAAGATGCTGGATCCGGCTTGCCACTGTGCCCAGGACACCGACTATCGGAGGGGGTACTCCTATTGATCCGTGATCAGCTGAACTTCCTCACCTTGTGTATCCGTCGGTAGGGCTGGATCTTGCTCCTCCGGTAACTGCAGGAGAGCTCCAAGTGTTGAAGATCTTGAATGTCTTGGCGAGACGCAGGGGTGTGGGATAACAGCGCGGGAAACCTTCGCTCTGCTGCCAGGTAAGTTGATCCGGAGTCCACGCGAGTAGTGGAGCATTGATCACCGGTGGCGGATCTTGGATCCGGCCGTTAAGTTGCCTTGGTG
>NBNE01001449.1:0-12546 GCA_002215365.1 Phytophthora megakarya | reverse complement strand
GCTATACACCTTTGGGCGGTCAAGTGTTCACCCACTTCGTCACACGAAGATCAGCCCTAGGACCTTCTGTTGGGTGCTCCATGGCGTAAACTTCTCCTCGCTCACCGCCCCGGGACCCATGACCGTTGTCATAGCGTAGCGGAGGGATTGGTCGACGTTTGAGCAGTGAGACCCGACATCAGGGGCCACATTGATATGATCGTCGACCTAATGGGATGAGAATAAACCTGCAGCATTGGTGGCGTCGGTGTGATTCCCGTGTATGAAGGCGACGGCCCAACCGAGGACGCCGTATGTGCCGGCCGATCCTGACTACCCGAACGCTGCAGACATTTCGATAACAATCCCGTTGTCTTCGGGGATGTGATACGCGAACATGTGAACGCAATCGCTGTGGATGCATGCATTGCGGTATGCTGGAGCAACATCATCTGTCATCACCTTGACGTCGGTGCTGGGGTGGGCACGTTGACACCTTGTGATTTTGCGAGCGACGCTTGGGCAGTGCTCGTACGTGGGCTTGGCGATGTCCGAATGGTCTTTGCGGTTGTTAACGGAGCTATCCTCGGGGAACGAGAGATCGTGTATGACACGTCCTGAAAAGCGAGGGTCGCAATCACCTTTGCCGACGACGCCGAAGGGCCTCACGGATATTTCAGGCCAGATCTCAATTAAGTCGGCGTCTACTACGATACAGCGTAGAGAATACTGCTCTTTCCTGATATTCTTTCTGAGGACGTTGATCCGGGTACTTGCCGAAGGATGGTTGTTGGGGAAGCAGGTTTATGAGGGCAAAGGGCTGGTCAAATTAACCCGAACACCTTCGGAAGCGATGCGGATGAGGTCGTCCAGTCTCCGATAGCCCATGCACTCGCGCATGAGGACCGCAGGAAGGAGGGCCTTGTTTGGCCTGTAGTAGGAGGCCGTCAGTTCTACAAACGCTTTCAGAGATGGTTTTGTGCGGCGCATGTAGTCCAACATCGCTATCGGAAGGAGTTTATTGAGTTGGTGGATGTCAAACGCTGCTTTATGAGGGTCAAGAGGCAGAATCGACGGGAAGGTGACACCAGCTCGACGGAAGGCGGCTGTGATCGCTTCCACTTGTATGTTGTTCCACATTGTCAGCCGCCGTACGCCGTTTTCGGTAGCCCGCCGTAGGTTGTTAACCGATGGTACTTGGCGCTTCAACGGCGCGGGTGACTGGGAGCACACATCATCGAGCAGTGGGGCGCTGGCGCAGTGGTGATTCCCTGTCATGGGGCGTGGTTGTGTTACCTGCGCCTGTGCCCGTGTGGAAGTAAGGATTTCGTCGCTAGGGCGCACCGACATGGATTACGACGGGCCGCCAGCGAGTACTTCGAGACCGTGTGCACTTCGCAGGTAGATGCGAAGTGAGGATACCCGTCAACGGCATGAGCGGCACGAGGTGTGTCGAGTTTCTCGTTGGAAGGAGCTCTGTTGTCCCCTAAGATTGTTGCCCTCGGTGTAGTTGGAAGGCAGCACACGTCGACGGAATTGGGCAACTCTGTGGCCCGCCCGTCGGATTGTGCTGGATGGGGTAGGCACGCAACGGTGGAATTTCGGCTTAGTGGGGTCGTCGGGATCTCACCGGCAAGTGCTGTGTTCGTGTGTTTATGTGGTTGCATGTGACGTGGTACTCTGGACGAGGGTGTGAGCCAGATGATACCGGTATTGATCGCGTCGGTAGCAGGTGAGATGGGTGCATGTGTAAGAGACGATCCGCTGAGACTTAGACTTGTGAATGCGTGTTGTGTATTCGTATTAAGTCCAGGCCGATGTGAATGAAGTGCCGGCGAATCGGCAACACCTCGTCCCCTTCATGCATGGCGTCGTTGTCCAGTACCGCGACGGCCGAACTTCTTCTTGATGAAGTCCATCAGCGCCGGAGGCAACGGGTCGGGCCAGGTGTGCGTGCGCTTGCTGGACGCGCACTTGGTCTTGGAACCGCCGTAGCACATCGATCCTGCAAAGAATCGAAGGCATGGCTCTTGTTCCTCTGTATTCCGCGGTCCGATGGCGCGTATGTCCTCTGGGATTTGGTCTGTACGCGGTGGCCCGGCCACGTTGCTCGTGTTGTGTATGACAATGAGCTGAGGGCGGACGACGGAGCCACTAGGGCGGTGGGAATAGATGGACCCGCCGACAGCGCCTCTGGTGCTGCCGTGGCTTTCAAGGCAAGAGCCCATGACGCCGACTCGAAGTCGATGTGACGCGCAGCCGCCTTGAATTCTCTCCTCCATACCGGTGAATCGCTGGCCAAGGGAAGGTAGGTTGAGCCGAGGAAGTGGTTGACCTGATCGAGCGTGCGTTGGACGCGGCGCGGAGTGTGACCAGGGTCCAGGGTCCGCATCCATATTGGCGCCCACAAACAAACGCAGTCTCTTCAGCGGGTGCGTCATGGGCTCGTACCATTCGGCACTAGCTATTGAACTCAGTCCTTGGAGGACGTCCAGGAATACATGGTAGTTGCGGCACTGTGGAGCTGGAGGTGGAGCCACGTTAGCGCTGTAGTCGAGACTGTAGTTTGCGTCGGAAGACCCGGCCCGTTACTGGGCGTTCTGATTAGTTCTTAGATAATGCATGACCGTGATGCTGTAGCCCCCCACCCGTACAGAGAACGCCTGGTGCATCGAAGAAGTTGACGGACGGGAGGAGGCGCATGCGCAACACCGTTGACATAGGTGTGCTGTGGAGGCCGTCCAGCGACAGGCAGAATGTGTACAGCCGCGCGGCGGCCAGGCAGTACACGGCTGCGGGCACGAAGGCGCCGCTGACACGCAGAGCTGGCGGGGGAAATCCGCCGCACGCAGGCCACACACGGCAGCGGGAGGCAACCGGCTTTTCGTGTCAGGTAACGTCCATGAGTGTGCTGCTGCTGGGCTCGTCTCCGATGCGATGTGCGTGCTGGGTGTTGGGACCGGCAAGCCTGTGGAGGCGGCCTCCCGGTGCAGGAGGAACTGGGCTAATTCCGATAAGAGAGAGCGCATTGTAGTGTATGGCGCGGCGACCCCGGGAGGTACCGATGGGGTGCTGGCCGTGGCCGACGCGCAGTCGTGGGTTGAATGGTACCGCTGCTGCGACGATGTAGCGTGTGCACCACCATGGAATTTCGCGAGGAAATCGGCCATGTTGAATGAGGCAGCCTGTGCTGCGGGGGAGGCGACTGGTAGCCGGGCGAAGGGCTCTGGTGCGCGGGCCGGTGCTGCGGTGGGCGCGGGGGGGGGCTGGGGCTTCGGCGGCTTGTTGCTGGGAGGCCCAAGCCTGCAGACGATCCTCGTATTCTTGGTCGGAGTCACCGTCGTCTAGCGGCATCGGTGGAGCAGTCGCACGGCAGACTTCGGCGAGCTCGGCGGCGGACCGCTTGCGAGCGGCGATGCGGGTGCTCGACCGCGCTGCTTTAACGGCGGATTGGTCTGAACCTGCTGCTGAAGTACTGGTCGTAATACTGGATGCAGGCGAAGATGCGTGGACGGGCGCTCCGTTGGTGATGTAGCTTGGCTGCATTGGGGACGACTGCGGCGGAGAGGCGAGCGTTGCAGCCGAAGTGAATGACGCAGTCGTCGACGGAGGTGACGACAGAGGCGAAGACGCGGCGCTGACACCTGCCGCGGCTGCTGTTGGGAGAGCGGCTGGCGCTGGAGTGCGCACGAATTCCGGAGGTGTCGTGGGAGCCACGGCCGAGGACGGAAGAGAGGAAGCCATTCTTGGCTGCAGGTTTTCGTCTCGTTTCGTGCTGCAGTTGGAGTGCCGATTACAGACTCAGTGGGTGAGGAAGGCTCCCAACGTGTCCTCGGGAGGTTCACCCGCATCTGGGCACCCAACCTGGAAACCTCATCTTCGGCAAGCCGAAACTCCCAGTGAGTGAGAATCTGGTGTGTGTGGCTCGAGTGGCCTGTTCTGGCGTTTTGACACAACTTGGTTATTCACACGTCTGGGACCCGTCAGTGCCGGCATGGCACGTCTTGCTTCCAGGGCACGGGAGGTCGCATCGCCCAGCGTCAGTAGCAGCGTCGACAGAAATTAGTGCCAGCAAAGCAACGACGACGAAGCTGAGGATGAATTACGGAGTTGTTATTATTTATAATATTTTTCCGACTACGTTCTCCTGTGCACTCTCCTTCACACCAGCACCTTCGTTGAGTGTATTAAGTTTGATGAGAAAGGAGGGCAAGTACAACAGGTGGATCCTGTAGTGCAGTGCGTTCTGGTTTACATTTAGCTGATCGGTACGACCAACGATGTCATCCAACTTGTGGAAGCCCCAATTGACGATTGTAGACCTGCACCTCCTTCGCCAGCTGAATATGAAATCGAAACGGCACATGTAGTCCTAGAACTTCTTACGAAGGCCTGTGTGCTCACAGTGGGATGCATTGCATCGATGTAGTCACTAACGGCGGTGAATTGTCAGCTAGCGATCATATATGGCCTGAAAACGTCCATGCTCGATAAACGTCCAGAAGCGACCAGCATTGATAGCTGACCACCAGGCTTCGTAAATCACTTGACGTCCTCAACATCTTCGTCTGTGTTACTACGTCCACCAAGCGCGTTCATTGTCTCGCGTCGTGAATATCCTGTTTCAGAATATTAGCTATGTTCTTGATCTCCTCGATACTCGGTATCTTGTCTGTCCTGGAAATGGTAGCATTCGCAGCAAGTAAGGATGGATGGAACTGACAGCGAATTATGATGGTACTGAATAACGGTTCACACCTGCAGGTTTGTCAGACAACACGATGGTAGGGGTCTTCTTCTTCACAAGTGCGTCCGTGGCCTACATGAACAAACGGTAAAGAGCCTCGGCAGTGCCACGAGCGTCGTTACCAGCAGCAAACGTTGCTTCCAAACCTCCAGAGTCACTTGTCTTGAACGAGGGAATTTCTGAAATGAATACTTTGGCTCTCCTGCACCCTATAAATTGAATTTTATTTAAAAATATTTCACTACGTTGACGTTGTCTATTTTTGAAGAATTCAACATTGAAGCAAACCTAAAATTCAATAACTAAAAAAGCTGGACAATATACGACTTTGTTTAGAGAACAAAGGCTACATTGAGCTTTTTCTTTGATTGGAATTCAGGAGTTGCTGCTTTATATATATTATCCTTAGTGAATGCGCAGGTACACAAATATGACATTCTACATCGCAACTACTTCAATCGGACGAGGTTTAAATAATCTCCTTGAGACTGGAACGAATGATAGCTGAACCCCCGTCATGGTCACTTCCACAACAATTGAGTCAACTGTGGTAACGGGAACGACCTGCGTTACAACACGTTTATCGACTGCAACTTCTACAGCTATCGGTGGTACCAACAACCGGCGGCACCCTTATTCAGAATCTAGTCTTAGAACATGATGACAACGGACAGTTTTCAGTGAACCTTTCAACTTGCAATCGCTCGGTATACCGCACGGATATGAACGCACAATCATCTCGTATCCACAGTATATTCGCTCGTAAGGTTTGTAATTAAAACGAGGCTCAAAACACTGGAGTCGAGGGAAGTTTGAGTCTCGTCGATCTGGCTGGTAGCGTCTGAGCCAATCTAAAGCTACTAAAGACCGCCTGAAGGAGGCTCAGGTCATCAACAAGAATCTGAGCACTGTTGCGGATTTGTTCCAGGTTATTGCTAAGAAATCCGTCCACGATCCGTATCGTAAGAGCAAGCACACATACGCACTGCAGCCTGCGCTCTCGGGAGAAGGCAAAACACTGATAATGGCCAACCTATCTCCCTCTTATGCGTCTATGGCTAAATCGTTGTGCAGCATGCGCTTCGCTCAGAAGGTACGTCATTGTGAACGTGGGGCCCCCGTCCGTCCGATTAAAGCAACCCGGCATCAGTCGCTGGGTCCCGGGGATGTGTCCCGCAGCAGCACCAAGAACTCGCCTCCGCGGGAAAACCGATGAATTACATACAATCGCGCTAATGATTCATCGTTATCGCGATTGTTCATACCATTCTTTACTCACGTGTTGCGTATTGACGCTGATCCCAAATTCGTTCTATGTCGTTGGTACTACGCTCCCGAATTTTGTGGCCAGCAATTAGGTCAGCTCTCGTAGCTTGAAAATATCTTTTGTTGTGCGGATAGAAAATACAATTACGTCTTAAAACAGAAAGTAAGAGCACTACACAATTAAAAAAATACGTGTTTGAAATAAAACGATAAGTTCGTGACTTGCTGTGTTAGTCGTGGAAAAGTTTTCCCATAGTACAGCTCAACGTGTACAGCGTTCATGTATGAAACGTTTTTATATTTTCCAGATCTAGGTGTGGGTTACGACAACACTGCAATTAGCGTTTCGAACTGATATATGTTGCACAACATCGTATAAATGTAGTAAACACGACAGCTCAAACATATTCATCGCATGCCCTCCTCTTTCTTTGCTTCACGTGGAACCACGAAATCTACCATCGAATACTTAAATGCGCATATCACACCAGTACGTAAATATTGATTATTGAACTGATAGCTACATGCAGCAAAGTTATTTATCTAATACCAAGTGTATCAAATTGTTTCTTCTTCACTTAAATTCGCGGCAAAAAGGGAGTTGTGATGTGATCGTCGGGATATCCTGCTTGTTTCCAGAATTCAAGTAAACGACAATGTTTTGATTCTCGTAGTTATTGCACAGGAAGATCCTGGTGGATATTTCACTAGATGGAAAGCATATAGTTGCACGGTTTGGCTGTTATTGTACGAAATGTCTTCTGGATAGGTTACCTGGTTTTCCAAAAAGCACGATATGTAGAAACTCTTTATGGAGCTTAAGGGCAAGATTCCGAACAAGCTTATGAAGCACCGCCAAGCGTATATTGACCAGTTTGAGATGGAACCACATTTCACAGAAGATCCTAAGTACTGCAGCCGTCGAACGTATCCATTGCGCAAACCCTAGTACTAACTAACAATTCACGTACGCGTTGTTCCTCATGAGCGAAGCGAAGTTGGAGGTGCAAATAAATGGTTGATGTTGCAAATCCATTTAAAATAGAGCATATCTACACCATATCTATGTGATAATATTTGATGTCACAGGTTGACAGTGGCAAAAATGCTTAAGTACGGATCACAATCAATCGGGCGGTGCAAATAATGAGCTCATTGGGCAACACCGTTGCGAATTAAAGAAAATCTACAGCAGAAGTACTGCAGGAACAGGTTAACATTTGTAGTAACATATATGTAGGGATAACAGGTACTTAACAACCGATCGGTGATAGAGTAATAGATACTATTTAGAATCCGTAATGCTCCTCTTGAGTTAAATTAACCTGAGCGTTGACTATAAACCACCGGAGCCACTTCAACGTTGGACCCTTCTAATATGATGGATATATACCAACCGATTATGAAAGGTGCAAACACAAATAAATAGTCGCGGCGGACTACTCCGCACATGCCTACACCTTGCCTAACCATTCTATAGAAAGCACCGTCCTCCTGTAGATTTGTTTTTTATCTGTAGATACTGTAAATACGGTAATAGTGCCCCATCCCTTCAATAATACCCCACCCCCAAATTTTTGGGAGACTGTGCGTTAGTACCCCATCCTCTTTTAGTACCTCACCCCATTCCAAAAAATTGCGAAATAATCATATTATTTACAAATTTGACATCTTTGTCATTCTCATGATGACTTAATAGATGAGAATCTCATCTATCATCAACGAGCTTGATCTCTAGCTAGCGTCTGTTTAGCACGCTGACCGTTTAAGCCTCAACACGACCAGCACTTTGACGCAGGCTTCGGGACGTTTCAATAACCATAACAATTACTGGCAATAAGTTACTGCAATAATTAATTTGCCTCTATACCTCAATAGCTCCCAATAAGTCATACACAGACGAACCATGCTAGATGCAATGGACTGGTTGAGAATCGACGGCTAATCGGTTGGTCCTGAGCAACGAGGATGCCAACTTACGAGCCGAATATTTACTATTCTGCAATCTGTTCAATAGTTCGCAAGCCTCCTCTCCTGTCACCACTCCCTCTAAGATGTCACCCATTTCTCCCCGCTCTTTGGCAGCCGCTCTCTTCATCCCTGACAATGGAGATTACTTCCAATGTCGGTTGTGCTTTTCACGCCGTAAGCAGGCTCGTGAAACGGGCTACTCGAACCTCCTAGAGCACCTTGTTCGCCGTCATGGAGAGACATACGAAAACGAATTTCGTGCGATTCAGCAACGAGAGGGCAGCCGGGATGTCTTCGTCAAGACCGACGAATTTTCTCTCACATTGTACCACTGGCTTGAATGGATCATCATGGAAAATCGGGAGTTCAGCATGTGCGAGAAAAACAAGACCAGGAAATACACAAGCCTCAAGCCCGTCAGCGTGAAGTCGGTGAAAAAGCACATGAACGGGGTGGAAAAGCTTGTGCAAGACCGCATTAAGTCGCAGCTGAGTGGAAAGCAAGTAGGATTCGGTATCGATGCCTGAACGGAGGACGGCACGCATTTTATTGCCATCATCGCCTGGACGCCCGAGGACAAGTTTCTGCTCTGTTTCACGACGCTGAAGGATGAGTCGGATATGAGTTGAAACTCGATAATCGATCTTCGTGATGACGTGTTGGACACATATGCCATCGACACGTCCCAGCTCTGCTTCTGTGTCTGCGACCATGCATCGGTGAATGTAGCTGTAGCGAGGAAGGCTCGGGTCCCGATGATTGGTTGTGCCTCTCACCGGTTTAACCTTGCTATGCAAGCTACCTTACGCGAGCATTCCGATGTTTTAGACAAGGTGCACCTGCTGATGACAAAACTAAACACCATCAAGAACCGGCACTGGCTTCGCGAGCTCGGTGCACTCATTCCAGTCTTTCGCAACTCCACACGATGGAGCAGCACCTTGTCCATGGTTGAAAGGTACTTCAAAAGCAATGGAGTACTGGAAAATATTGACGACGATCCCCACTGCTCGAGACAATATCAAGTTGAAGGCGCTGTATGAAGTTCTCAAAAAGCTAGAGAGTGTGAACAAGAAGTTGCAGACGGAATCGCTGTCGCTGTAGACGTGCGACTGCTGTTCGATCATGTGATCAAGCATTTCCCTGGTACAGCTGCGGGTTTGTCCCCCACGGCAAGTCTCGTCAAGTTTCCAGACTTCGAGAATGGCGTGGTCAAGCTTCTCCCTGGAAAGCAGTCGAAGCTTTCACGCTCGGAACGTGTTGCCGTCGCTAAGCTGCTGCTTCCTACGGACTGTGAGCCAAAAATCCAGACAAAGAAGCGGTCCTTTGCCGAGACCGCGTTGGCCAATGACAAGCCTGCTCCAAGCAGTGAGGACTTGAAGTGGATTCCTCCGACATCGAATGATGTCAAGAGACTTTCCTCTCGAGCTGGCATCGTTTTCTCGCGTCTTCGCCGCGGGATGAGCCCTACAACGTTGGAAAGTGTGATGTTCCTTCAGCAGAGCAGAAGCCTTTGGGATGGTAACGTCGTCGCGGATGCTATCGAAAGAAGCAAGAAAAAACAGCGAGTGTAGTTAACAGAGTCACTCAATACGATTGTGTACTTACCCTATGTCTGCCTTCTTCCGTACGCAACTTGTGTGGATACTTGGGATGCGACGGCGACAGGGCGCAAGATCTGTTCACATCAGTGGAAAATAAAAAAATAACCCAATTATTATTTGGGGCCACCTTGGGTACCCCACTCAATATGTTACGGCAATATACCAGACCCTGCTTTGACGACGACTCCGTAGTACCCCACCCTTCAATAAACCCCCACCCTCGAATAATGCCTCACTCATGGGGTGGGGTACTAACGCAGTACCCCATGGGGCACTATTACCGTATTTACAGTTTATCATTCCATCGTTAACGATATGTTTATTACGTATTATGATACGATTATGTTGACGTTATGATTATGACATTCTCCAGCGTTTTTACCATCTTTAACGATTTGCGAGGAGAAAGTACTTCGCGAACAAACTGGTAAGCTATTAACTGATATGCGATAAATACGCTTTTAACGTGAAAGTGCATGTGACTCTGTTGTTGCTGGTGACAACGGAGAACCTTGGCAATGAATGCTACCCTACCATGTAAATGTTAGTATTTCTTTCTTTCAACGAACGAATACTCAATGGCTGGGATTGTCAAGTACTACTAAGTAGATGTATTTACCGAGTATGTTAATTTTAACGATATGTTTATTACGTATTATGATACGATTATGTTGACGTTATGATTATGACATTCTCCAGCGTTTTTACCATCTTTAACGATTTGCGAGGAGAAAGTACTTCGCGAACAAACTGGTAAGCTATTAACTGATATGCGATAAATACGCTTTTAACGTGAAAGTGCATGTGACTCTGTTGTTGCTGGTGACAACGGAGAACCTTGGCAATGAATGCTACCCTACCATGTAAATGTTAGTATTTCTTTCTTTCAACGAACGAATACTCAATGGCTGGGATTGTCAAGTACTACTAAGTAGATGTATTTACCGAGTATGTTAATTTTAACGATATGTTTATTACGTATTATGATACGATTATGTTGACGTTATGATTATGACATTCTCCAGCGTTTTTACCATCTTTAACGATTTGCGAGGAGAAAGTACTTCGCGAACAAACGAGTAAGCTATTAATGACGTACTTCGCAGTAAATGTACATGTATTCATCAACAAATGCTTGATAGGAATCCAATCTCTAGGCAAAAACTTATCTTGTTGGCCAGTTGGTACGAGACAGAAAGCGACGGAAAGATAACTGCGCTTTGCTGTAGTCAGCCTTACCATATATAATATAGCTGTATACATTTCGTTTAATGAAGTAGTAGTGAAAAAAGGATGGAGTCGAACCAGCAGACCTCATTCTGCAATTTGCTCAGCAGTCCCCAAGCCAAAATTCTCCACTGGTTTTTCAACTTTCCGACATCAAGTATGCGTCTTATGTACACGATCGCGTTAGTGGCTGCTGTCACTCTTTGCCCTAGCAGCGCTGCTCTTCCAACTGAGGATTCCATGGAAATAACCAAGAATGCAGCTTCGCCCGATATGCTTGACTTGAGGACCACGGAAGGAGGACGACTGCTGCGTCGCGTTGATTACGATAGTCTGGACGACGGTGACATGGAGGAAGAGAGAGGCTTCGATCTCAAGAAAGTCGCGTCGAAACTTAATCCTATCACGGCTGCGAAAAAGAGTGCTGCTCAAGTTGCAAAGGCAAAAGAAGCTCTAAAGCAAGCGGGTGATTACGGGAAGATGATTGAAGCAGCGAACCGGATGGTTAGGAATGAATAAGGTGTCAGCGACACGGCTGCTACAGTTTCTACGAAATTGCACACATAGCGAAAGAAGGTATCATCCTTGTGCTAACACACGCCCCTCCTGTCAAGATAGCTCGAGAGATCACGCTATCAATACAAATACCCATTATCGATGGTGTCATACGTCGGAAATACGGTCCCCACCTAGCGGAGCAAATACTGTTTTCTGTTTACATCTCCATCTTCTTACCAAGTAGTTACTTTAGTCCAGAATTTTCCAGGTGATCGGTTTCATTATGTTGTTTGTAGCTCAATAGGCCTTCCAAATACTTCCAAAACACATTCTTACGAACAACACGCATGACATTCAATGCCACATCAAATTTACCTCGAACAGCAGCATCGGAGCAAAAAGGTGACGTTGTTTCAGAGTGCAAAACTATCTGCCATATACTGTAGTAATTCTGTTCTACCATTTACCTTAATTAATTCAAGTAGGTTCATCAATCGACGCGCGTGTATCTACAACATATTATTTGCTTCGTAGAAAAGTATTGCTGGTTTCAGCAAACAATATCTCTCTACTGTTGGTTTTCTTGCAACAACTCTATTGCGGCTGATGGCACAATTTTTCAAAATCAAAAATGTTTTCCGTTCCTGTCAAGTTCAGACACGAATGTAAGTAGTTAGTACTAAACCGTTTTCTTGATATGCCATTTTAACGTACAGCTGCGGAATAGTAGATTGCATTAGCAACACAAGCAAGGTCACTAGCTTGCATTGAATTTCTTTCCACGAGCAACTCAAAGCGTACGCCAATTGCTGACATGGGAATTTGTGGGTTGTTCTATAGATCACCATCACAAGCAGCACAAAAGAGCCCAATTCCAGTAGACTATATATTAGAATGTTGCGGACGACTTTGTGAAAATGAATCTCATCAAGCCCCAGCAACGCAGTATAATATTCGCGGTAAGCCTTGAGATGACTAAATAGTGCAAATAACGGCGGCAAAATCAAAACAGGCACCAACTCACTGTACATGACTAGGGCAAGGACTTCCATGAATTCGTTCGGCAGTAGAAATTCCGTTAGAAACAGGTTTTGCAGAGACTTTCGAAGCAACCGAAGGCGTTCCCGAGGTTTGATCCGATCAAATGTGCCTAAGTCTTCAGGAACTGGCCCAACACTATTTCGAGCTGTTCGTATACTCCACAAAGAAACATAGTTGTGTGTACGGAAGTGGATATGTCAGCAAAAGTATCAG
>NBNE01001448.1:0-12547 GCA_002215365.1 Phytophthora megakarya | reverse complement strand
CGTCTGCCCTCCTGGCATCCCGGCGTCCGGCCACGGTACGGGACAGTATACGTGCATTAATGTCACTGCTCACATCTGGAAATCATCTCCCTAAGTCATATTGCAAACCGAAATCGTATAATTCCGTCAGACGCTTTTGTGGTGGTGTGAAATTGCCGGGACACTTACGTTTGCCGAAAGGAAGCGGCAAAACGAAACATTGTTGATCTGACCGAGCTATCCTCATCGTACTAACCCCTTACCGAGAGCTATCTCGGGGCTCCTTGGTAAACGTAAACCAAGTAGTTAATAGTGTCCTAGCTTCACATTCAATCTTCTGAGAAGATTCTTCTCTATACAAAGTGTTTGAATATTTGCCTGATTACGCTCAAATTTGGTTGGCTGATTCATCGTGCAGTCCATAACTTTTATTTTTGACAAATTTAAGTTGACATTTATAGGATGTCCTATCCTTTTGGGCATTATTGTACTACAATAAAAGAAGTACTACTTAAAGTTAGGGGACTTGCCCTGATCAACTCCGGATTACAACCCATTCTCTTTTATCCCTTACGAATATATTATATGTTACCCCACCATGCAACTTAAGTTCGTCTGAAGTACAAACGAGTAGAGCAAACAAGACTGCATGGTGTTCACGAAGAAGCGCAAAAGTGGGTGCAACGACCGTAGTCCTGGTGATGCGCTGCCAGTTCCGGTGTAGATGTTGGCCTACCTTCCGATTCAGTCTCCTCGATTAGGAACATGGTCTGCAAGTTTGCGTATCCTGAAAGCACTGATTCGTGCATGAACTATACATTTCCAGTTGTTTATGCATGACTGTAATCAACGTGGTACATGTACTCGAGCCGAAAATGCAACCTGGTGGTTGAGTTGAACTCAACGGGAATATTGAGATAATTGTTACTGTGTACGTGAGGAAACTGTCAACAGCCCCAGATATTTACCGATGCAGAATCTTGAGTACTAGTCCGCAATCTGTCGCGACGTCCGCACGCGTTGATCACCTCTCCATGTTGCGGGCTGTAGTTTGAAGCACACAGCAGCCAAGATTTCGTTGGAATGTCATTGATGGTAGCCTATGCAAAACTTCTGCCGCCGATCAGATCGTAAACTGATCGCCGATCAATTTGCACTGCGAAAAGGTCTCTACCGCAACCTAATCTATGAGGGGATAAGTCCTCAAAGTATAAAAGCTTGATATTTTAACTTGCACCTATGATTTAATGCCGTATCCTATCTGCATGTTCATTATCGTAATCAACATGGTTGCTGATGGAATCCAGTTTGGGATTGGAAAATATCCTATAGGTTTGTTGTTGACTCTTCAAATGCTTATATTGGGTTTGGCTTCCTAACTATAACGGTTGAGTACGAATCATGATACCTAGAGTCCTCTTCAAGAATATTTGTTTCCAAAGTTGTTCTTACGTATCTCTACTTCTTAACTACCTCCAAGGACCTTCACATATAGCGAGGTTAAAAAGTGTAACAGATTATAATTCGCTTTGCAGCACAGTGATCATTGATACTCTTGTTATCCCAGCTGTATCTGAGCGGCGCTGGCTTTTACATGATGAGAGAGATCGGCAGATCTTTTGGACAAATAGAGAAAGGCAGAATTTACGACGTGATAGGTCAGATATCTAATACCTGTACTGTTAATAATACACGTATGTAGGAAGTTCAGAGGATCGAGTCAGCCTGACTGTCAGGGTTGCGATCGAAGCAGCTCAATTTGTCTCCCATTTTATCTTTTTCTCTTAACCAGCAAGTCACTTCACTCCACCGCAAACTTCTAAGACATGATGACGAAAGCGCACCTATTCTTGATACTTGCGACCGTCGTTGTACTCGCAGTCTGCTCCAATGCTGTATCGACCCCGTCAACCGCCAATGTGGCATCTTCTGACCTGGTACACGCGGTGGACAAGTCAATGGTTGATCCAGAACACACCCGACTCCTAAGAACTGGCAAAGTTGCTGATGATGAAAACAACCAGAGTACCGATTCGAACATGGAAGAAAGAGGTACTTTGTCATCCGGACAGCTCGCCTTTCTGAAGACGATATGGCCCGAAACTACGTCTGTTCTGAACAAACTGGACGATGAAGTGATGCAGGTGGCGGGGAATAACGTGTTGAATACTAAGATGTTCAAGGCAATCGCGGAATCGGGAGAATCACCAACAAGTTTGTACAAAAGTCTTGGTATTGGTGGTAAAATCCACACTATGGATGAAAAAAATATGTTGGACGACGACAATTTCATGTTTTGGGTGAAGTATTCAGAATGGTGGGGAAAGAAGGCCAAAACTGTTGAGGCAACCGATGACTACTACAACAACCTGTTCATGGCACTCGCGGAAACTGGGGGAACACCGCAAAGTTTGTTCAAGAAACTTGATCTACTTGGAAAAGTCCGTAACATGAAGGAAGAAGATATGATAAAGGATAGCGACTACATGTTTTGGGTGAAGTTTGCAAAATGGTGGGAGAAGAATAACGAAAATGTAAGGAACTAGAGTAGACAAGTCGAAAGACTAAAAAGTAATCAACTTTTCGTACTTTCAATATCAGTTTCCGAGCCATTACTACACACAAACGATTGAACCAGCTGCAAGATGCACGCTATACTATTGTTGCTTGTCGGTCAAAATGTAGACTGTCGGTGGTAGTTTCCTGTTTGTTCTGGTGAACAGAACCTGCAACACACTTATTATAAACACGTGGTGAAAACATCGACCTACTATACACTAAAATTGAAAAAGTCATGTGATAAAACACTAACGAAGTTCCTTGGTACGGCCAAATCATGCAGCGATTTTAGACTGAACAACGTGCGGAGTTTGGCAGAGTAGTAGCTAAGCAGATCCCTAAACGGTTTTCAAATATGTCTGTCAGAACACTGACACTCATATTATCTAGATGAAGTTGAGGTTCGGCATTTAGGTTAGCTATGTCAAATGTAAAATCCATACTAAAACTGGATTTTCGTAATCCTCTGCAAATCATGTTTGCCTATTTGTGGTGTGGTCCACATCTAATATAGGAGGTACTCTCACATTAGCTAAAATAGTAACTGTCAAATACAGTTTATGATTCTATAGTGTATCAATTGCTCTGTTTAAAGGTAATACGGGAACACTATGTATGGACGTCGGATGAAGCGCGAAGACATCATCACTTATTGTAGAAATATGTACTGTAATAAGTGCATGTATATATTAATTCAGCGCTTTGTAAAGTGCGGGTAGGTAAAAGATTAGTAGATGTTGGAGTAGGTAAAAATGATAGTTAATAGAATGACAGATAGAAAAGGAAAGCTGGCAGTGACACTCCTCCAGGAACGATTAAAATAGCGTATGGTTTTGGTGCTTGGAATAGGTAATGTTTCTCCTGTGCAATCAACGAAGGACTGCTTATGACGTTGAGGAAATTGTAGTAGGTAGATGGCAAATTGAAAAGTGATACTGTAACGTTAAACCCGTACTCTCTTGTACTATCGCTAGCTACTCAGCGGGAGTCATTATTTTCCACCACCCAAGCAATTAAGCTCCACCACATCAGAACAGAATCATGACTTTTGTGCGGACTAAAATCCACATGCTGTTACAAGAAAACATAGCGACACTCATCATTTCGCACTGTGGTAAAGTGCGATCGAAATCTCACGAGAGAAGCAACCTCGACTGCCAGATCGCGAGATAGAGACGGACCAGGCGACAGAAATCCCACTATGGGCCAAGACATCAAGTCGTCTCCCCACGATCTAACGTATGGCAACATCGGTGAGTGATGGTGACTACGGATGACCCAAGATCGACCACAGATGACCCAAGATCTGCCCGATGGAATGATGGATGACGACCAACCCATATGGTAGCGAGAGAATGTCGATTCGTGGGAAATTTGTGGTCAGAAGACTCCAACAACCGACGATCCAGTATTATAGCGGGCCAGCGGATAGGGATCGAGGGGAATGGCTACGGTTGGAGCCACGTCGATTGGCGATCGAGCTATGCGAAGTGCAGGTGGGCCACATGTCAAGGCAAGGTGGTGATCCGGGACTCTGAGAAGGAGGTGGAACAAGATCGCCAGAAGACAGCCGGCGCGCGTTCCAGGACGAGTGGCAACAGGAGAGAACACCGTGCGACAGTGGCCAGAGAGGATCCAGGATCCCTGGGACGACACCCTCGATCAAGGTCGGAACCCCGAACAGGGATCACCGAGCATGATCACTGATCAAGGCCCGATCGGTGCCTGATCGTGCTGGCTGATCGAGGTCCGATCGAGGTCTGATCGTGATGGCCAATCGAGGTCTGATCGTGATCGTCGATCGTGGTCCGATCGCGATCGCCGATCGCCGATCCCAAGATAAGGTATGTATCCAGGTGTCAGGTGATCGTAGAAAAGCAGCTGAGGATGGGTTAGAAGACATAGGGATAAAAGTAAACAGACTCGAATTTACTCTAAGCCACACAAGTGTCCGCCTTCGCCTGGAATCGGGGATTAGTGTGGCCCCTCAAGCGCGTAGACGGTAAGGACATAGGATCTAGTGTAGCGGTTAAGACTGGATAATATATTGGCCAGCTTTGCCCTACCTAGTGACTTGTCCTCAAGCGTTAATCAACTGATCGGAAGGCATTGATTGCTTGCTTGCTTGCCCTGAAGATCACATCGGATCTCAACTCTACAAGTTCCCCGCTATTGGAAGCGCCAAGCATCTACAAGGAAGGAGCAAGATCTCCACATTTGGACCCCCAAAAGACCTGGATCAACAACCAGGCAGCTCGATCTCGACACAAGGAACTGTCGGCCACCGAGATCAACCGAATCGAGGTAGAGTGAGGAAGTCCCACGCTATCTCAAGCCCCGCGTCTAGATCTTTGCCGATCGACGTCTTACGGGTCAACCAGGAGGGCGTAACCCGCCCGCCGTCGGGTACACAAGGTGAGCAAGAACACAACCAGATCACGGATCATCGGAGGACCCCCTTCGTTAGTCGGTGCCCGGGTGCCAGTGGTATCGGGAACCGCGTCAACAAGATTTTCACAGATTCCGCTTCACCACAGCACTTCCCCTTACCGATGGTGGCCGTTGTGATACTTCTCAAGTCGCATTCCATGCTGTTCCTGGTACTATGTGAGGCCAATGTAGGCTGTAATCACATACGTGCATGCTTCTGTTGCGGAGGTGAGGTTTATGATGCGGTGGCGTGAAGTTTAATATCATTAACATGGTTGATTTCTGCCTTATAAAATTCTCCATCCTTTGTCCATCCATCACTTCTATTCCCATTGTCGAAGTTCCCTACATAGGTGTTCGGAAACAAGTGTGCAGTTAACTCATCGACACATATGAATTTCTAGTTTAGCGCTTCCACAATATGTGCTGGCGTACGACTTCGTACAACATGACTCGCTTGGTCATCTCAGAGTTCATATCGTTATTATTTGGAGTGTTTTTGCGTCGCTGTTGATTACGTGTAGTACACAGGTTCGAACTATGATGTTGGAATGGATTTCAAAGCCTGGCTGTTAATCTCGAAAGTGTCATCCCAGAGTGCACAACCTCTCGAGTATTGTTCTTCTTTGGACAAACAGTTATGGATATCTCGTACTTTTCCCCGCGCCTTGATCTTCACTGACATTTAATACTTGAACGTGACATTTTCTGCATTTGCAAATTGTGTTATTTTCTGCTTCAAATTGGGGCTGCGCATTGCGATGAAGCCATATGCAGCGATTTCGTTTGAGGATATTGCCTCAGTCATCGAGTGTATTGAGCAGCGTTATCTTCTTGACTTAGTCAACAATTCGTTGAATCTTTAGATACAATATAAATGTGGCACATGCATTTGGATATTTTGAGCTTGCATATTGTAACCTGCTAGTCGGGTTTTATCTTCTTTACATGGTATGTTTGTGTAATGATGGACATTAAGAATTGTGTGCCTACCGTCTTACGTTTCCGGATTGTGTAGTTTCACACGGGATGACAACGATACGATTCTACAAACTACTTCAGTGATGAACACGCATTGGGTGTAGTTTGGAAATATGCCGTGGTATTGATATACCGTAACCACCCATATAGGGGGTAGAGATGGGCACGTGTAAGAGAATGTGGCCATATTGAAAGACCTCCTCGAATCTTCTTCTCGCACAAAACGAGATGGTCTTCACCCAGTACTTTGCACACCTCCACTTCAATTTCTTGATCGCGTTTCTTTATACTTTTGAAGTCGTGCCGTCATCAATTATTGAATACTTAAAGGCTCCAAAATCAAAGGGAGAAGAGAACCAACGCACTCTCACTTTTTCCTCAATTTTCAAATAAGCCTGTGCCAAATTCATCGCCATGTTCGTTTCAGTAACCCCGTACCAATCGAGGCTAATTTCTTCCGAGTGACGGGAGAGGATTAAATCTACCCGCAAGGTTCAGAATTAAACTAGATAGATGATCTTAGTTAGAGGGAGCAGTGCGATCTGTTTGTGTGTAAAGCTAAAACGCTTGTCAAACTTATCCTCAATGATGTGCTAACATTCATATGAAACCTGCTCCTTGCCCTTTAATTACGTTAACCCTTGTAGCCCTGTATTCTGTATAATCTGGAATAAGGATTTTTGCAGGTTTAAATATCCACCAAACTTGGATGCACACCAAAACTTCGCATATATATTTTTGTATGAATGGAATAAGTTGAGGTTTCATATAGGATCGGTGCTTTGTAGAGAGCCCGCGATTCTTCGTTGGCTAATGAAAGACGGATAAAAACGTCATACAGGTTTGAAAATTCTCAAGAAAGTCGTTTTGGTCATCCCCATTCACTCTATCATTCCGATAGATGAACGCTTCAAGGGTGGCGTCGTCAAACAGAGCCAGTTATGCAGAGGAAGCATAACGCCCGGAAGCCTATTGACAACACATGGACGCTATCCACTTCTTTCAGAACAAATACATCATGTACATCAAGTAAGCTGACGAAGGTTTGCACCGCAACAGATCGCAAAATGATCGGTTTGTTATTGTTGCTGCCCTGCTTGTACTCTACGATAGATAAATCGAGGAAATGTCAACACGATAGACGGAGAACGTTATCGTGTACCCTCGCCACCGGATCAGAAGGCGGACGCGTGAGTCAATGCATACTCTCAGCAATAGATTAGGAAGAGTGTACATGTGCCAAATGCAGCCTTGAATGTGTCCCCATTTTCAATCACGCTAATTATAGTTCGGTACGGTCAAACACGAAGCGATTCAGAACATCACAACATTATTTTGTAGATACAGCGCGAGTGGTAGTTGCCTTTCACACGAAATATACGGGTGGTAGTGCTTCCATTCGAGTGAGGACTGAGTGGACGTATTAGCGATCGGGTTATTCTGGAAAGTACAGACTTACGGTTTACGGCTATTCAGGTGAGTACAGAGCAATTGATGCTATGCGTAGTGTAATTCAGCTCCAATACAGAACAAGCGAGGTGTTCCGATATCGTTGTTGAGGAAGCCACTTTGAATATAGCTAAGGAGGGGAATTATCAACACTACAACTAACCCCAGAGTGGTTTAAGAACATAGAACTACACGTTTACCCTTGTTACGATGACAGTAAGGAACTAACAGATAAATCGGGACCCCTAGATCCACTGGAACCCCGTATTTACATTCAAGCCACGTTGAGATCATACAGCTTACGCGTTGATACCTTATACAAGAATGGAACAGCGCCAATATCTTAGCTAAGCGTCTTAAGAATACCAATGTACGACGTGGAAGCTGTTCACGACATACATCCGTTATTCCGTTATCAAGCGTCAAATCAGTTTGTTATGTTGGTTGACAGTGCAATGTGACCTCATTAGGAGGAAGTGCACACCAACTCAAGCGCTTGTTACGAAATCGGCGCCATATTCTAGTACAAACAGGGTACGACACCATATAACCAGTGAACATCACAGACAAACAGAAAGCATAAGCAGGAGAAAGCAAAAATTAAGTACGTGCGATAGACACAGTACTTTCGCGTTGCCCATTTCCAGAAGCCGAAGGGCGTGTGTGTGCATTTAGTTGAATGTTTAGAACCATAACGATAGGAAAGAATCGCCCAGGTCCTCCTCACTAATCCGTTAGTCATGAACTGGGCGATTTTTTTCACCGCGCCGTTAGATTTTGGTATCAGTGATGACTGGTTCGCGCGGAAAGTGAGTTCTAGCGGTATTGACGGAATTTGATCTGACACAGGGTTTGACCTTGTTTTGCTTTTCTTTCAGCCAGTAGAAGGTCGCAATTTGGGCTGATTCTGGATACATTGCTAAGGCTATGCTCACTTTCGTAGCAGTTTTGTACGTTATTCGTACATGTCTCTACCTTCGAGAGCGACCAGGCTTACAACACGAAAAAATTGAGAGGTACAAAAGTATACTTTAATCAAGTTAACCATTATTCTGTATTATACTGTATTATACAGAATAATGGTTAACTTGATTAAAGTATACTTTTGTACGTAATTCTACGGGCTATAAGGGTTAGGGTATATTTAACCATAATTATAATGAATGCTTTTCGGTAAATTATCCACACAATAGAGCTTAGCGTTACAGTAATAAAATAGATTTATTTGGCACTGCACATAGAGTCTAACAGCCTTGCTAGTTTTGTCATGCAGGAAATCCATTATCAGTTCATAACAGTTGGCTCATTTGCTGTATTTGTCAATATGTTTTTTTGATTGGCTGGTGACATCGGTGGTATAACATGCCAAAGTTGCACACTTTTTGTGACCCTAAGAGGCAACACATCGTAAATCATGTTCATAAACATCCATTCTACTCAGGAATACATGTAGTTTGAACTTTGAAAACGTATAACGACGTTGTCCACAACACGCTATTGCAGTATTTGTCTATATCCGAACTTGTCGATGCTGGCGGAAACGAATGTTCAAAACTTGTATAGTGCTGTTTCGTTCTGGAAAACAGTTCAAACAACGAAGTTTGTTTCAAATCCACCTAGTTTTATCGAGGTAGAATATTGAATTCTTGCAAACAACTGTTTATCCCAACATGGCATACACGTAGATCATAAATACCGTTTATATTGGAAAAACTCTGGATGAGGGAAGGACAGCCCCATCGGATTATTGTCAGCAGCACCGTAACCTGGATCAACATTCGATATAATATTTGGTTGAGCTTACCAAGTACATATTCCCATGGCAATGCACAAACGAACTACAGTGGTCGAACTACTTTACATACCTGTGCGGGTTCATAACCATCGGTGTCCAGTTTGTAAGCGTATACGGTTTGTCTGTTCTGCAACAATTATGTCTAGATAAACAATGTCTGAGTGAACAACTGTCTGAATAAACTAATGTTTGTTGTGGGTTGATACTGTATGTTTAATAAGTTGTGAATGTTCCTGAACCAGCAATGGACCGCTCCACTTTACGATTTGCTTCCACGCGCAAACACGTCGCCAGTATGACTGCCAGGTATCGCGTTACGCGTGTCAACGAATTCTTCCTGCTGTCAGTGATTGTTTCCCTGGTTTGTGCAAGTTTGCCATTTGCATCTAGTGACTCGACAAATAGCCATCGGACTCCCCGTGTTTTCAATCGCAAAATATGGTCACCTCCGAATGAAGTAAGGCCCAAGATGTTGGTGACAGAAAATGAGGCAAGCATCTTAAGGAGAGAAGATGAAAACGATACTTCTGAAGAGAGAGGGTTCAACGTTGGCGAATCCTCCATGACAAAACTTAAAGATTTAACGATGTCAGCGGCCCAAAGAATCGATAAGCTTGTTATGAGCACACAACTGAAGGGAGTGGCGAGACAACAACTGGCAGTAAACAAGACGTTCACGAAACTGAACGTTAACGAAGCGAAGTCAAACATGTTTGCGAGTACACAGTTTGAACAGTGGTACAACTACGCCGGCAAACAATTTAAAAACGATGTAGAGAAGAGTGAAGTGGCAATGGTAACAACACTCACAAGCCACTACGGTGATGACGGTGTCGCAAAACTTCTCAGTGAAGCTAAAGAAGTTTCAAGCACGAAGATCACGAAGACCATTGCTGAAAAGTTCGAAGTGGCACAATTCAGAAAATGGATGATCGATGAACAGATGTGGGGAATGTTTTCAAGCTCCTAAAGCTTGGCGAATCAGGCGAAAACATTTTCAAGAGTCCAGTATTTCGAAACTGGGCTAATTATGCTTACAAATGTCAATCGAATCCGGACCAGACAATGTTCTTGACATTGAAGATGCACTTGGACGATGAAACCTTGGCGAAAATAAAAATTGCAGCAAAACCAGACAGTAGAAGTGACATCAAACTTTATGCCAGAAATCTGGAGAAAGCTGAGTTTGAGCAGTGGCTGAGCAGTGGCAAAAAGAGTGACGACGTTTTCAAACTGCTCAAACTCAATGATGAGACTGGAAGTTTCTTAACCAATTCGGCATTTTACACGTGGGCTATGTACATCACGAAGATGGATAATGAGAATCCGTACCATTTGGTGCTAGCTAAGCTGTTAACGCGTTACGATGAAGCAAGTTTAGCCAAACCCATCTATGCGGCAAGACGAGACCCTTCTATTGACACAGCTGTTCTGGCTGGGAAACTGAAAACGGTACAGATGAAATATTGGGTGGCGAAAGGTAATACCCCAGACGATGTTTTTAAGCTCTTGTCACTGCACAAAGTTGACGGACTTGGTCTACTGAAAAGTGATATGTTACGTGTTTGGGAGTCCTATGTGTTTACAGTTCACCAAAATCCGATCGAACTACATTTAAAGGAACTAAAGGTGCACAACAAGGATGATAGGCTGGCGAATATGCTAGTTATGGCAAAACAAGACGCCCGTGCATTTGCTACTGCGGACGGATTGGAGGTATTGCTGCAGAAACATTGGATTGACAAGAGAAAAACTGCAGTTGACGTCTTTAAGCTGATGAACCTGGTGTCGCGTAGACCCGGGGTTGTTACCAAAGAGGTAAGTTTATTAATATGGAAAAGCAAAGCAAACAAATTGGCAGGCCTGGGCTAACTTCTGTCCTGCATTTCACCTTGTGCTCTTGCCCAGGTCTGATCTTCATGTAATTGTGAGCGTGTGCTCGCGTCCACTTGCAGCGTGTTGCCGCGTGCTCCAAGCCCAGTAGAATCCCCTGCCGACGTTCTTCTCCTGCCTCATTGGTGCTGCAGCGCGTGCCAGACTGTGCCATGAGTCTCTTATTGGACTCCGGCTCATGCGCGTGCAGAGCTCGCGCTGCAGCCGAGTCCCAAGCTTGTTCTTTAACCGCAATCGTGGCGACACTGCCCTCCAAAGCTTGAACTCAGCAGCAGCGGTCTCGCTAGTCGAGCTGGGCACACAGCTCGTCGGAGCCACTCGCGTTAGCGTATTCGCAGACTTTGACAGGCACATCCTGCAGCAGTGTGCTCAGAGGCTCCCAAGAGTCCTCAATCGCTTGAAGCCCGAGCCATGAAACAAGAAGCTCCCATCGGCCACGCTCTGGGTTGTAGCGATGCTCGATGAACTTGTCGACTCCCAGCAACATGCCCTGGCTGGACACCAACTCCAAAAGCTCCTCCATCGTGTTAAGAGCTGCATCAGCGTAGAATTTCAGCCTCGATCCATGGACATCGTAGACACGTCCAGTCACTAAATGCTCAATGACCTTGAAAGGTCCGACCCACTGTCCGAGTAGCTTGTGGTTCGGCAGGCGCTGGTCAATACGGGACCAAAGCACGAAGTCTCCAACATCGAAGTTCACCAACGCGCCCTTATGGGCCTGCATGTCCAGTAGCCGCTTCTTCTCCTTGCTGTCGACAACCTCCCGATGCATCTCCTGTAGGGAAGCACGCAGGCGCTCAAGGTGGCCGTCCATGTCGCCTAACTCAATCACACGTTCATCGGCAGCTTCAGTTGCCGGAGCTACCACAACGTCCAATGCCGACGAAGCCAGTAGCCCAGTGAAGACTTCGACAGGAGAGTGACCAGCCAGCGATCTCACAGAAGTGTGATTGAGGTTGGCTTGAATCGCAGGCAACAAGTACGGCCACTCGTGACTATCCAACGCAAACTCGAGCAAGAGGGCGCAGAGAACCTGAAGGACGTCTCCGTTGAGTCTCTCGATCGTACCATTCAGCCACGGCGAGTAGACAGGTGAGAACTTCGGTTCAATTTTGAGTCGGGCTGCTAGGTGGTTGATCATCTCGTTCCGGAAGTGGCTCCCTTGGTCCGACATCAGTGTCTTCGGCGTTCCAAATCGCGCGTGCCACATCATCAACACTTCCGCAGCCACATACGCCGTTGGCGTTGCACAAGGAAACAGTTCGCAATCGTGCGAAAGGGCATCCTTAACCACAAGCAGGTAGGCAGAGTCGTCGTAGCTGTCGCCGAGCGAGAGGAAATCCCAGTGGACAACTTCGTTGCGTTTGGTTGGTGTGAGCAGGGGCCCATACGGTCGAGGAATCAGTCGTCCCCCCTTGAAGTGCTTACACAGCAAGCACTGGCGGATGAATTGCGCGA
>NBNE01001447.1:0-12554 GCA_002215365.1 Phytophthora megakarya | reverse complement strand
TGTACCAGCGGTCGAGGCGGCTGCTTGCTTCTGATCCGTCGGCTACCATGTACATATACGTATGGTGCTCCTCATGGAATCTGCTAACCTCAGATCCGTTGTCGTGATCTGGTTGAATCGCAATGGTGGCGTCAATAAGGCCCCAGATGCACAGTAAGTCCCGCAGTGCTGGCGAATCATGCACATGCCGTTCAGCGTGATAACTGCGATCCATATTGGCGTCGAGCGTGCAATTGAAATCACCCCCCATCATAACAATAGTTTCGCGAGGCAGCTCTACCTCTTGTAACTTTCTGGAATACTGTTCCCGTGAGCCACGTGTATGCGGAGCATACACGTTAAGTATGACCACAGACGTGGTGAAATACATTCCCGTCACTGCAACAAAATGTGGAGACCATTGCTCCAGTGCGTAAGGTTTCACGTGTGTAATGGCACCATATGGATTGATTAAAATTGCCACACCCGCACGTCGCTCAGACGATGGACCCCAGAAAGACTGTGCTGGATTTCCTTCCTTATCGCGAAATCCCCACATGCGGGCATGTTCACGCTGTACGAATCCAACCTCCTGTTCAGTCACATGTGTCTCCTGTAAGAGTGATACATCGTATCTTCCGTGACGATCCGTGGAATGCAGTGCCCCAAACCACATAGACCTCGCCGCTGGATTAAGGCCAATGCCATTGACATTTTGGGTGAGGAGGCCGCATGTCTGTTCTCCTGGAAGCAGTCCACTGGTATGATCCCTTTGTCTGTGCCCACGGTGGGATGGAGCAGCATCTTTCGGTAGGTGACGACGACGCTTTTTCAGTCGACGGAAATCGGCCTTCACTTGCGCTAAATACCCGGATGAACTGGAAGGTTCAAAGAAGGAGTCAATGCGGCTTTGCTGCTGGGCAGAGCGAGTGGCTAGTTTGCCCATGCCCGATTGTACCAAGGGGGCTGTTGTGCTGGTTTTCTCTCTTTCAGCGTTCATATTTGTTGTTTGGCTATAATCTTGACAACAGTCAAGTGATATACCGTTGGTATTCGGTGTTTGTGGCGCATCAATGCGCGCTGGAGTCCTAGCAGTCCTTTCCACTCTGCTGGGCTCCAATGGGGCCTTGTAGCCCTTAATATTGAATGGAGGACTGGCCAACGACGGTGATTTCCATCATTCGCTCGTCCCATGTCGCTCCAGTGGGTATCTGCGCGACACCACCCCAATCATTGCTGTGCTCAATCTCTCCACATAACTTTTGCAAACCTGTGTATTGAGAATAGTAATATCCCCTCGGAGTGCGCGGCGATCTCCCCATGGGTGTGGTGCTCCATGACCACAAGACATGAGGCAAGACATGCAACAACTTCCAGTGGGTTCCAGATAGGCCTTGAGGGCATTCAGGAGAGACAATGCCGGGAAGGAGGCCCCGTAGCCTAGACCACCGATCTTCACTCGCAGCCATCCGAATAACAGCGGTGGGATCCCCATCTGTGCCACATGCTGCAGCCCATTCCCTGCAATAGTCACGAGCATGTTTGGGAGCTGAACAATCAGCTGCTACGTGTCTGAAATAAGCTATGTTTTCCCAATATACTTCCCGTTCACCCCACCGTAAAATATTCTGTTGCGTCAGTTCCTTGGCTGCCAATTCTGGATATGGTAGGTAGGAGAATAATTGATGAAGCGCGCTCTGATGTTCAATCAGCCAGGGGAAAATGTCAAGGAGGAGTGTGTCACTGTCCGACAAGTGAGGTGCGTGGATAGAGCCCCGGACCGTTTGATGCCAATCGCGGACGGCATCATGATTTTCTTTGATTAATCGCCTCATTTTGCCACTATCCGCGGTGAGCTCAGGATTCATGTTAATGGACTGAAGCAGTCTCAAATACACCTCCGGGCCGACTCTACCGTGTGTCGAAACTTGGAAACGAGAGTGTCGGAGATGTGGGAGATCAGAAAAGGAGGTGCCTACAATGTGAGGTAGCGAGATGTCGTCGGTGACATCATATATTGCTGCCTCTGTCTCATTCATGAGGAGCTCTAGTTTGCGATCGTCATATTCTTCATCATTCAGCACCGGCAAATTTAATCTCGTGAACAAAATATCCAAACGTTTCCGCATAGGCATTCTTCTGATGATTGCATCTAGAACCTTAGGATCTGCGTCGGTAATTGTCAAAGGCATGTCTGCCAGTAGTGCTGGCTCCCCCTCTGGAATAATATTGATTTCGCCCAGCCACTTGAATTCTCTAGCAATGGTATTAGCGTACTTCGGATCCCCTTCCGCATTCCACCGCAAAAAGACGTCAGCAGGGTGTCCAACTCCATAAAAATGGTTTTCATGTTGCTTGAGGACCATTATGGTAGGTAATACGTGCATCCTCGCGCATTGCTCAAGTAGAGTGATCGCTTGTTTGTCCCCTATGATACTACTGCATCCCGATTCATGCTCAGTGCCATTTGGCAGTATATAGTCTTTGTAGTAGTATTTTTGAACGTGCGCATCATTGTGCGCATTCACATCCAGTACATACAGAGGCTCCCGCAAGTACTGAGCTATCGCTCGTAATACTTCTGTGCTTGCCCAGAAAGAAGCAGGTACTTGGCTATTCACCGAGCGGCTGCGCTCTTGAGCGTAATGCGCATAAAGCGCTGCTGTCGCAGCTTCAGTTGATTCTGGCGGTTGTTGGTCCGGGTATAAGCGTCGCAATTCACCACGCAGATCGACTAGCTTTGCTTGCACATCGTCAACGAGGTTAGCCATCATCAACGTGTATACCTTTTTCTTCAGCGAGTTGATTTCTCTAACAGTGTGAGAATCAAATCTTAGGACTGGTGATCCAATTGTATACGAAGCATTGGTTGTGGTCGCAAACAAAGCTGAGTATGCGCATTGGCCATTTGCCGGTACCGTAATCAGGTGGGCCTGAAAGGGGCGTAGAAAATTCGGCAATTGCTGCGGCAACTCTTTGCCAGACTTCGTCTCGCCGATTGTGAACCCGTCCTCAGCCGGAGGGGTTGCCAACGATAGCGGCGTGAAAGGGTCGCGTTGAGCAAGCCCTGGTGAAATAGCAGGAGACAAATGCTGCACAGGAGTGAGAGCAGTCTGTGACACTAGTGAAAGGGAAAATTCTTGTTCTGCAGGTTGTGCCTGTATCGTCGTCAAACTTGGCGTAGTAGACCCTGCAACGCTAGGCTGAGCAGGTGGTACTGATGGCCGAGTGTTTCCTGAATTGTTCTCGGGCGGAATGGTTGCACTTTTCAACTTATCGCTGCTGTTGTTGCGTGCACCACATGCTTGTTCAAACATGGATTCTTGCATCTTCATATCCTGGTTACCCAATTCCGGTGTGTAGGCGTAGTCCGCTTCTTCATCACTATGACTACTAGAGTCATCAGACTCCAATTCGCTATCATCTTGCAGTGCCGCGTATTGTCCTACCGACCAATCCCGTTGAAATTTTGCAAACGCAGTCCCACTTGCCGCGTTCGTGCTCTTGAAGGAGCTAGTTGTCCGTCCGATAGCTGCCTTGTTATTCGCTGGAGCGGTCTTTGCTGTCTTCACAGCTGAGCTAATGGTAGGTCCTTGTTTTGCCTTTGATTCGTTAGAAGTAGATTGTCTCGTGGAATGACCAGAGTCTTTCTTTTTGGCGGATTTGCGTAGCACCACCTTATAACCATCATCAGTGTCTGATTGTATAGACGCAGACTTTTCACCCCGAGTGGTTGCTTTTGGTTCACCAGCGCTTTCACATGACGTTGATTTGGTTGCATTACAAGATGCAATTGGGACCAACTCAGCAACAGGGGCGGAATTATCGTCCACTGTGGCGAGTTGCAAGGCGTCTGCAGTCAGCGAGTCTAATAGGAGCTGTAAACTGTCAGACTCAGTATGACAGTAAATGGTGGCGCTTCCAACATCAAAGGAGGCAACTTCTCCTGTGTAGCGCTTCACACGTCGGTTCTGTACCAACCCTAGGCTGTCAGCCTTGACGCGGCAGTACGATGTCGTATGCAGGGGCGCATAACAACGCTTACAAGGTTCACGAGCGTGCACTAAGTGATGATGTATTGTGAGAGTTGTCTGTCCCACCTGCACTCTTGTAATCCCTTGTAGTGTTGCAGGACATGACTCCTGATTAAGGTGTACGAGTACAAAGCGATTGTCGATGATAGCATCTTCGTTGTCTCTCGGGCGCTCCACATCTAATATTGTAACTCCAGCGAGTTTAGTGAGAGCCGCAGTCAGTGCAACAAGTCCAATCGCATCGGATCCAAAGACACGAAAACAGTATAGCCGCCGTAATTGAGCCGGGTTGAAGGAGCCTGGGGCTTGATTTTGACGCGGTTCATCCGAATCTTCCAGCTCAATTACCCCGCGTTGTAGACGAAAAGTAGCTTCCACATAAAATGCTGCAACTCGGCGAGATGGAAATACAAACTTAAGAGTATGGGATCCGTCAAAGTGCAGTAACTTTATGTCTGACATCATGCGGTTAAGCATATCTTTGCCATTATTCTCATCGGTGTTTGACGAAAAAATCAACTGCATCAATGCAATATGCTTCGTCCCTTTGCGAAGTCGCACCTGCGGAGGCACTCGGGCGGTTAATGTCTTTTCAATGTGTTGTTCATGGAACTGTTCAATTATCGCTCTTTGTAAAACCGGCATCGTAGCCTTGAGAAAATTTGGCGGATGTCGTAGTTCAATTTCTCCACGTAAATACGCAAGTAGCGCCTCCGATTCCAGTTGAGTACGTGAACGTAGTGCATCGTGTGCGTGTACATTTGATGGTTTAATCGCCACCTCACGAAGCTGTGACTCTGCTGGTGTTTTTGCTTCCGGAGGGGTCAGCTTCCAGTCTTTTTCTAGCGTACGCTTGAGCTTCGCGAGGTCTGATGGGCGATTGACGCCCTGTAGCATGCGAGGAGTCGCCAACGCAGCTCGATCTGTGGAAGATCTGCCTGACTGGATAGCAGTTGCATAACTCTTGGTTAATCTAACCGCTGGCTGAGAGCGATCGACTTTCTTGGCATTCGGTCCCGCACAAAGAGGAAGGTCTGGAGTGGAGGTCTGCGCGTCCGATGGTGTCGTCACAGTTGCCACAGTTGCCGTTTCCTCGCCACGTTTAGTGATATCATGCGCGTCTCTCAAGTCAGAGCTTGGGTGACTGGACCCATGAAGCTCCCCGTCATGACCAGCATCCGATCCATCGGTAGCTATCGCCACTAAGGGAGGCTGGGTGTCTCCTCCGGGATCTCCAGGATCGCCAGGACCAGTCATTAGTTGGCACTGGCGCGCTATGCAAAGGCAAGGTAAGATGCTTTGCGCTGGGTTTATACTCCGCCGAAGAGCGAAAACGTGTCGACTTGTGTGCGACACCGCAAATTGGAAAGTATGATTGGATTTCGGCGATATTAGAGCTCCCTCGAATACGCGTTCACATCTTCTAAAGTACCAAGAAGTCGCAACAGTGGTGTCACCATGTCCGACTACAGGGCTTTTCAATACCAATACCAATAATGGATAATAACTTGTTGCCATAACTTATTGCCCCCAACATCAAATTCATCCAAAAATAAACATAAAATATAAGAAAATAATATTCGATTTTGTATGTGGGGCATACGTTTGGTGGTTGTGTGGTGGGGAATTTTCAAAGGAAACTCCCTTCTCATTCCTTTGCGCGCATCCATTTGCATGGCTCTGACACTTCGCATCTCAAGCAACTGAAGTAGTTACGTGGCGATAGTATTTAAATTACTTAAATTACATGGAACCCAACATGACGCAAAGTAGAAAACAAGAAAATAACCAATTATTTATTGGTCCAGATTTGGAGGGCCAATCAATATATTATTGAATTGTGCCATGCCCTGTCCGACTGGCTCTGCAAATTGCATACGCGGCTAATTGAGTCGTCCAATTGAAATACGACAGACCCCCCACTACCAGTCGCTGACCAAGTAGTTTATCGACAAGCGATGTTTCAAGGTTGCAATGTCCTTGATTTTGGGTCAAAGAGGAAAAACCAATCGCAGTGGAGATCGTGAAACTAGTGATGACTGTAGCAAATGCCGAATGTTCAACTGGACCATTCTCCAGACGCTATAAAACGACGTTGTGTCTTCAAAACAACGTGAGAACATCAGCCATCTCCCTAAAACCGCGTTGGCTCCACACACGTCACCGCCTTGTACACTGATATTTTTTCGCGGTTAACACCGATTGCACTCAGGGCTAGCTCTTCATCAACCCCGCTGACCGGGTCCTGTAGCCTAAAAACTATAGGTACCTGGTGGCTACGGCTGCCATACTTGTTATCGATACGTTGACTGTCATGCTTCCTTCGCATTCAATCTCTCCTTTGTCATTTTCCACTTCCTTGTTGTTTCCAGTAAAATCTTGTTGAAATAATTGATTTCCCACGCGACCGTTCCCGGTTGTCGCAGTGGAGCTCGCTTCTTTGGTGTTAAGTTGTACTGAAATCTCTCCATCATTCTGTTCTTCTAATGCCTGACGGGGACATTTTGAATGTTGTTGCATCAATCAATACACGGAGACGTCTGTTGATTCCAGATATATCCACGTACAGCCCTCCTAACCGCACACGCCGGAGTGCCTGGGCCGAGGTTCCCTCCGGTCGTCCGTTACACTCGCCTCTTCGCGGCAAAACGAATACTTCCTGGATGATTCTAACAAAAACAATGCGCCGTATACCGAATCCGTGGATGCTTGAAACCCATTTCGGAAAATTGGTAGAAGTGCTCCACAACATTCCAAGGATTTTGTGGCCATGCAGTACTGATCGCAGCATACTATTCTTCTCAAGGGACTGCATCTCTTGCTGGAGTTTGGGGACACCATTTTGAGATATTCTGCGTATTCGCGTTGCTTCGTCCGATATTAGTTTTATTTAATGCGTCGGCGTTATCTTTCAAAAGAATTAGTGGATATTGTAAGAGATGTCGAGTCGAATTTGTTAGAGCATGTCGTCCTCCTTTCGACTAGCTGCATCCTGTTTCCGGTGGGTTTGGTCAGTGGCACTGAATATTCCGGCGAAGGTTGTTTGTCTTAGACTTCGGGTTGATGTTGGCGTTTATTATTGTGATTAAGGATTGTAGTGGGTTTAGTGTAGTGGAATTAGACTCTAATGCTTTGCTAGTTGAGAATTCACTCCTTGCTAGGAGATGAAAAGAATTCTGTTATTAAATTCATTTACTGTGGCGCATGCCATATTGGTTTCTGTTAGTTTCGCTTTGCTAATATGCTTTCTTGCTATGCAGTATAAAATATCAAATGTATTACATGCTCTCGTGCATCCCAATGTCGTCCATAACCAACATGGGAGGCGACTGCTGGATCTGGTATGTCCCAGAACACCACTACACCGCCCTCGAAGCAGACGCCCGCAAACACAATATCAGCATCCTGACTGTGTTGCACTAGTCACCACGGTTCTTCTTCACACGACAGCGGCGTCGATTACTATGATTTTGTTGCGACTGAGAAGTAATTGTATTCGATAGTGTGCGCGGACATGAATGTTGGGATCGATTCGATGTAGATGAAGCATGGTTGTCAATCTTGCGTCGTGTCTGCAAATTGAGCACATATTGACTCAATAGACCATCATTGGTACTATTCACGTACTCCTGAAACTTTACAGGAACGTCCTCAACCATGGTCGTCACCAGCTTCCATGAATCTTCTATATGCACTAAACCCTCTCAATACACTAAGCCGTCAAAGCCATGGGTGGCGTGAGCCCGATGCGCCACAAATTCTTCTACAGCAAGATACACATCTTGATTTGCAATGTGCTCCAATATTTCCTCGTTGACTTCAAATCGTTCATCCGCATACGGTTTGAGTCGCGATGCATGGGCGCATCTTGTCTTTCCAGTGAGTAGATGCTCGATTTCAAACGATTTACATTTGCACCAGTCACACGATACGGCCTTCCGGACATTTCCATGGAGCGCGGGCTTCTGGACAAAAATTGGCGGCATGAAATTTTGACGTGATCTACCGTTCCTGCCGAACCAAGGAAGCCGTGCCTGACATCTTGAAATGCTGAGTAGAACAACCGTGATCTCACCAGTGTATAGTCGATACGAGAACTCCTTTTGGGCGGGTAAATTCTTGGAGGTCCGGGTGTTGGAGACGCCAGGGGTCGAGGAGGGTTAGATCACTCATCTACCCTAGCAGTTCTTCACGGCCTTGAGGTCGATTCCGATCGTCTTGTCGGGCTTGACCAAGCTGGCGGGACCCCACAGTGTTGAAGTCACCCAATACAATATGGTTGGAGCCATCCTCAAATTGGTGAGGGGTTGGGTTGAACTGGTGCATACACCACATGGATGTAGGTTGTGACCGAGTTTAACGTGCCCCGAACCAGTAGGTAGCGACCGCGAATTTCCGGAGACGAAGCATATTGTAGTGTCACATATTCGAGGTCACAAATAGGGCAAGGCGGTGTTAGGAGTAAGCCAACGCAAGCCTGCCCCGTGTAGTCGGTCATATCGTCTTGTGACCAAAGCTGAGTTTGAGCCGCGAAGCTTTCATCCAGAGGTATTTAGCCCGTTTAAAGTTTTTGAGGCACGAGAACGTCGTCTCTTGGATTCCCGCCTGCGGGGGAGTAAGGGATCGATCCTAGAGGACATCTTGGTCGGGGGGAATAGTACCGCCAGACCCTTCACCCAGCCACTCATAAGGGTTAACGGATGAAACCGTCGGATATTTATTTTGAGAGGGAGGCAGGCGGCGGAGATCCGAGGTGGGTTCAGCGACGTTCCAAAACCCAGACGTTTCGCCCGTAGAATACAGGCTGGGGAGAAGTTAGATTCTTGATTATGGCCGACCGGGGAAATGGGAAACTTACCAGCGGGCCAGATGGATTTGGGTAGAACGACGATACTGTCCGACTCAAGGCCTTCCATTTCGCTGCGTTGGTTGGACTCCGAGTCAGATTGATCCCCACTATGTGGCTCTCCTTCTGAGGCAGCGTCACTTGCCATATCAGCATTGTCGCTGGAGTTGTCGCTGTCACTTTGGTCATTGTATTCGGGCGGGATACTTCCGACGTCATCCTCGATCGCAGGACTGGCGTCACTGTCAGGTGCAGTAATGGTGTCATCATTGGCCGTAGGACTGCCGTCTTCTGTCTCATGGGTGGTAGAGTCAGATTTGGGCTTGCATGTTTACTTGTCCTTTTTATGCATCTACTGGATGAACGGGGGGGACGACTTGGTTGTACGCACGCGTGCGATGGAGCACGACAGTGTAACCGTGACCCAAAAACTGGATCTGGCGTAACGGCTTGTTTTTGGACACCATCACAGACGCTGGGGCTGGTTTCTGGTTGAAGTACACCCCGCGGCTACGGGAGCGAAGTCCATCCACAATATGGGGCGGAGTTATATATACCCGGGGAGTGCCATTTTTGGCAAACTAATCGTAAATGAGTCCGTCCGTAACGTCGTCACGCAGGCGCTGGAGATCAACATAGTACCAGTGGGAATATTTTGAGTACATTTGGACTTTGAACTTGCGGCCACAAATGGTCACAGATTCTCTCCCCAATTTGGTACAGACTACAGAGAAAGCAAATGCCAGCTTTGCGGATTGTCTTGAAGCCCCGCAGGTGTCCCGGCCATTTGGTCCATAACGGCGATTGGGTCGTTGAACCTAGCGAAGTCATAATCTCCTTGTCGGAAAAGGTCGCCAGCTGGGATCCACATAGGGAAACAGAGTTCAGTGGAAACTTGTTGGGGCGCGCCCGCGAGGACAGCGCACTGCTTGTCTAGGGCGTCACGTTCAGGATTCAATAGAGCGCGTTCAGCTTGCTCAAACTCGGCATCCGTGGGACGGGAATATTCGGTGCGAGGTGCGGAGTTAAGCCATTCCTTGCGCCACTTTGAATCCTGTATAGGTCCGGACATGATCATCAAGGATGGGAAAATACAGTTGAGATGGGCAGCCGTGCTGCGAGAAAATGGGAACTTGGAGCCGTTATCAACAATGCGGGCACGAAACCGGCGTCGATGCAAGGGGAATGCGTCTGCTACGTCTCTAGTGTCGAGGACACCCAAGCAAACACCCGTCGAAAGGACCCTATAAGACCCGGACTGAGGCGTAAGTGCAGCCTACGAATGCGTGCCTCTCCCCACTACACGTAGGTCAAAGCTTTTCGGTGACCCGGTCCGTCCGGCCTAGCGTTCGGATGATGGGTTTAATCCGACACTTCGCAGCGTCAATATCACACTACAAACGTAGTTGGGGTAAACCCAGTTTATTCCTTTCGAATAAAACTTAGCGCGAGTACTTCACTAACAGTTAGCCAGAACCCATGGTAAACTGCGAGAACCGAGCTTGGCTGCGAGTTGAGCGTCGAGTTGACGTGAGGCAGGGGGGCTCGGCACGGCCGGTTGGTGGGGCGGAGCGAAGGTGGCTAGATGGGGAAGCGAAGGAGCGGGCTTGGGCTCGTCTCTTTTCACTTGCGTAGTAGCTGGAAATTTACAGAATGCTTAACTTCACAGAGCAGACGGGATATGGTGCTTTCAGCCTAAAATGGCCGTCTACACTGGGGGCTGTCACCCAACACTATTTATACCTGGACACCCCAATACACTTTTACAGTGCCTATGAACTCTTACCATACGCACAGGACCAGTTACACCCTACAGTCCTGCATGGTGGACGGCAAAGTAGCGACTAAATATGTATACTCTGTATATACAACCAATACATACACACTGCAAACCCGCACCACTACTACCACACACCCACAGACACTTCTAAAACAATATTTAAGCACTCTTACCTAGTCCTACCATGGTGCGCCAATGCGGGGTGGGCGGGGAATCAGGGAGTACATGTGTGTACCGTATTTGTGGGATCGAGTGGGACAAGTTTTTGTAGCCATTCTCAAGCCATCAGATAAACCTCACAAGGTTTTTTTTATTGCGAGCGTCGACTGCTATCCATCCCATTTCTCGTCATGCCGCGCAGGCCGAAGAACAAGAATAAGATCAAGTACAGGGTAAGCGCTAAATTACTGTAAATTCTGTGTTTATCATGTTCACTCTTTATATGCAGGGTGCTTGTGCGGTATAGGGAGAGTGGGCCGTTGACGTGGCTAGTCGACAGAAGGTCAGCCGCTCGGCCATCTACCGCGGCGTAAGTCACAGGTACAGCTCTGTTCTGTGTCTGCCTCCGTCCCTAGCAAGTACTTTTCTCCGTCCTCATCGCCCAGAAAGCAATACATCCTTTTTCCTGAGCTTGAGGCCCAGTACGTATTGATTCTATAGTTTTAAGGCTGCTAAATTGTACTAATGCTATAACTACAGAGAGATCAAATGGATAACTCTGACGAGAAAGACACGAGGACTGTATGTCACTACTAAGTGCATTGTGCTGATGATTGGCAAGTTCGACGCTGTCTTCTCAGCAGCGAGAACAAACGTTGGACTTCTGTCTTGGTGCACACGGTTTCTGGAGCGAAACATATTTTCTGTTAGGCGCATCACTCACAAAGGTAGAAGGCCGCGCGACAACATGCAGGTACATTACATTTATTGATCGTAAATTATAATCAACTAAAATTTGTTTTTAGGAAATTGTAGACTCATTTTCTAGGTCAATCAACTTTGCTGCTGAAGAGGATGGAATCGTTCCACCATCTTACAGCGAACAAGAGCGGTATGGAAACCTCTTTAACATGGATCAAACGGGCCTCGGGATTGACAACCCAGGCCGTATAACAATCGATTTTAAAGGAGCAAAGACAATAGATGTGGTGCAAGGGATGGGGGAGAATGGGTCTCGTTGCAGCGCCTTCTTGTGCGCGTCATCCACAGGGATGAAGCTTCCTACCTCTATTGTGTTTGCGGGAGTGCCTGGAGGGCCAGTATACCAAGAAGTTTCAAGCCCTAGCCGGGGACATTCTGGTGTCGTCCACACGACGCAAGCAAAAGCGTTTTGCGACCATGCAACGATGCAAAAAAGGATTGACGAGGTTTGTACTAATTTTCTTTTCTTTAACGCATTTAAAACTAAAGTTTGTTTGCTTGTCTAGATTTGGACTCCGTCGAAACAAGGCTGTCGTATGCTGATGCTGGACAGTTTAAAGGTCCACAAGATGGATAGCGTAAAAACCCGTCTTGATGAGTACTGTACTGAGGTCCAGTACATTCCTCCAGGAATTACCGGCCTCAGTCAGCCGATGGACGTGAGCGTTATGCATTCGTTTCGTCCAGTACGTGTCTCTTAACCTATTTTACTTAGCTGATGTTCTAACGATGTATAGTAGCTGATGTTCTAACGATGTATACTACGCAGGGACCTTTATCGACGCTGGCACATCGACAACCCCGTTGGTCAAATGCTAGTGAGCGCCGCCTTCTGCTATCGAAGATGATTGGCGAGGTGTGGGAGATGATCACCACTGAAACGATAATCGGGGGGGGGTTCAAAAGCCTGGGCATATTCCTATTGGACCTCGAGATGTATCTGGTAGATTCCGAACGCATGTGCTCCCTCCACCGGAGAATCCTGTTCTTCCTG
>NBNE01001446.1:0-12556 GCA_002215365.1 Phytophthora megakarya | reverse complement strand
GGTTTCAGTATACTTAAGTACATTCATCATGGTTGAACTTCAAACACCCTTGGTTCCATTATGCATTCGCGTATCATCGTCAGAAATGAGGCACATCACCCCACTTCGCACTGACTTGTCACCACTTGATCGCATTACACTTCGAATCAGGTATCTCACTCCAGAAAGGACTCCGTATTCCATAACATATCGTGATATGTAATCCATCGTAATAGACTTGAATCTCTGGATCTTGTCTTGTTTCATCGTAGAATCTTTGAATCCATAACGTAATGTCTTCATATAAACGTAGATGTTCTTGATGCTAGACACTTTGGCATCCGGATTCAGAGATTTCCTTCGGGATTCAGGGGTTATCAGTTGGGATTCGGGGATATTCGGTCAGACTTTGGAATATAATGCTCTCCACTGCTTGTCGAACATGTCACCACTCCATCTGTTATTCATCTCCTCTTGGATCGTGAGTCTTGTGCACAAACAGTCCCTATTGGTAACGTTCTTGAGCTTGGGACTGACGTTTTCTGGGCTGAACTAAGGCAGTACGGGGTGTTCGATGCAATACGTTTGCACTAATATTTTTCACAATCATAAGTACCCGTAGTCAGGACAAGGGCGAGTCTGGACTGAGCATCATAGTGCGCATCATAATGCTTCCAGACTCTAAGGCTCATCCTTAGCTCCTCTCCAGGTCAATCGCTTCTCACATGTTCCTCGGTCACTTTTCTTTCCACACATTCACACTTGGCAGTCCTGTATCCATTACCTAATTCCTGGTTCCATAAAAATCATTGCTTCCATGAGAAATTCCAAATCGCTACGTGTCATATGGATACACAAGGGCTTGAGATAGCGTGGAACTTCTTCACTCTACCTCGAATCTGTTGATCTCGATCGCAAGAGAGTCCTCGAGCCGCGATCAATCTGCCTCGTTGTCGATCCAGGTCTTTCGGGGTCCAATTCCGGAGATTATGCTCCTTCCTTACGTATGCTTGCCGCCTCTTGTAGCGGGGAACTTGTGGGGTTGAGATCCGATGTGATCTTCAGGTCAAGCAATCAATGCCTTCCAATCCACAGTTAACACTTGAGGACAAGTCACTAGGTAGGGCAAAGCTGGCATATATATTATCCAGTCTTAACCGCTACGCTAGATCCTATGTCCTTACCGTCTGCGCACTTGGGAGGCCAATCTAATCCCCGATTCCAGGCGAGGGCAGACACTTGTGTTACTTAGAGAAAATTCGAGTCTGTTTACGTTTATTCCTATATCCACTACCCATCCTCAGCTGCTTTCCTACGATCACCTGACATCTGGATCCCTACCTCATCCTGAGATCTGTCGATTGCGATTGCGATCGTCATCGGCGATCTCGATCCGCGATCGCGATATTGGTCTTGAGCCGTATCCCGATCGCCGTCGCGCGGTGATCTTCATAGTCGCTACACCCTTCGGGCGCACGACTGCTGCCACTCGACGATCCCGTCCCGCTTCCTTTCTACGATCCTGGATCACTATCTTGCCTTGACCTGGGATCGCCTTCCACTCGCGTATCTTGATCTGTGATAAGCGCGGCTCCAATAGTGTCATCCTCCTTTGATCGCTGTCTGCTGACCTACCACGGTCCCGAATCGCCGGTCGACAGCGACCCATGTCCACCAATTCCCCTTGATCCTGCATATCCCATACCGCGGCACGGTATGAGTATCTCGCCATCCATCATTCCAGGGGTCAATCTTGGGTCATCCGAGGTTGCCTTTCTCGTGAGATCTTGTTCGTGCTTCACCAAATCCGCCCTCAGCCTGCAAGTTGAACCGTCCTGGTTCTCTTCAGGTCTCATTCCACAATTCGTCGACTCGGGTGCACACCTTTTCAGCCTTCAGCCAGCCGTCCCCATGAGTCAGTCAGGCAGCGACCCCGGGGGTCCTACGATACCGACTCCACTCTCCCGTGTCAACAGGGAGCCATCGGTCACGTCAGTCCAATATCTCGCGTCGCTCACGTTTCCACAACTCCGATCAGAGTCGGCGGTTAGCCACCTTGGAGGCCGAGCTCCGCCAGGGCAACCTCGCGCGGGACCGCCTCGTACAGGATCGGGATCATCTTGATCTACAAGTTCGCCAGCTCCGATCCGACATCCGGGACATGGAAAGCGTTCCAGCACGGCCAACGAGACTAGATCACCCGCCTGGAGACCGAAATCTCGAACCTCGCCCGCGACAGCAACGGCGACGACGACCCCGACGGCCTCCGCACCCAAGTTCTCCAACTTCGCACCAAACACAACGGCTTCGAGCGTCACGCGATTTCCGCCCGTGAGGATCTTCGTAATGCCGAGGCAGATCGCGATTGTTCCAGGAGGTTACCCAAGCCTGGGACGAAATTCGGGACTTGCAGGAGCAGGTCCGCGGTTTGGAGCGCGAAATCGACGACGCGAGGTCTGCCACAGCTCTTGTCGGCTACCACCGGATCTCTACCAGCCTCACCCAACCACAACCTGATCGCGGGGGGAGACCGTCTCGGAGGATCTACCCGTCTAGTCCAGGCGGGCCGGGATCGAGATCTTGCACTCGCCCGCGCGACCGTGACGCAGGTTACCTTCGATCGAGATCGGGCCTTCACCTACCTTACCCAGGTCACCGAGAATCGGGATCGGGCTCTTGCAGATGGCGACACAGCACTCCAGAGACGTGATTAAGCGATCGCTGAACGCGACCAAGTTCGCTTGGACCTCCTCACCGAAACGGCTCGTGTCGCCCAGCTGGGTAACTGAACTTCGCCATTCGATCTAGCACGATCCCCCTCTGACACTTGTTTTCCATAGATGACGACCTCGAAGTAGTTCGCTTGGAGCTTCAGGGGTGGGAAAACCGGATGGCGGACCTCCAGCAGGCCCACGATCAACTCGTCGAATTGCGAGATCTGGCCGAAGGGGATCTGGCTGAGGCCGATCTGCTCCTCATGCATCTCGCTAGCCCGATCCGAGAGAGCCAAGCGACTCGGATGCCGAAACGTGATCGGAAGTTCTCCTCCCCAGTTACCGCCACTCAAGACCCCCCGCGGCGATCATCCCACTTCTCCACCGCCCGACAGAGATAATCCCCAGATCGAAGGCCCCGAGAGTGAGGAGCTCGAAGATGAGAGCGAAATCCCAGGCGGAGGGGGAGGTGCTCCTGACGATGACAATCCCCCTTCCTCGGAGAATGGATCTGCGACTCCTCCTCCCTCACCTCACGGATCTCCCGGAGGAGGATATCCCGGCGGAAGTCCAGGTGGTGCTTCCCCATGGTGGTTCACCCGGTGGTTGCTCACCTCTCCAGCCGAATCTGCCATTGTTTCCTGCCAAGACGAGTGTTCCTAGCCATTCCGCGATTCGGGTGTTCACGGCCGAGATCAGCCCGAGGGATCCAGCCATCGAGGGGTCCGTACCAATCATCGCCATGATTCAGACCACCCTGACCAAGAGGTTGCCGATCCCGTCCGGCTTCGTGTATCCTGCTCGGACGTCCTTTGTTCAGGCTCTTAGCCCAGGACCGGTTGCCGTTCCAAGCTGGTCACCGGTGCAAACGTGTTGGTCCTGCTGGCCACGGAGCCGTGGCTCGGGCTTCGACGAAACCGTCTCACTCCGCTGACGCTCGATCACAAGTTGCACCGGCGGCCTAACAACCCTCTATGGCGGATCGCCGTGTCGTATGCTGGTCTGGAGGAAGATAACTTGATCGCGTATTGGGAATTGACCCATTACCTCGAGAGCACGAAAGCGATGCTTGCCTCGGACCCCGATCGCTTCATCTACCACCAGGATCGACGTCAGCGGCGCATCCGAGTTGGAGATTGCTGGCGGAAACTGTTGGGAACGTGCCTCCCGATTATGAGAACCCAGTGGGCAGATATCGACCTCCTGTTGAATCCTTACTTCCTCCACCTACCGACGCCCCAGGATCGAGTACCCTGGTATCCCGGATCCGCCCCAAGGGCGGACAATCTCGCGCAGCCGTCCTCGACCTCCCCGAGCCGACCGACCTGATCACTGCCCTATTCGGGTGCGATCAGGTCGATCCCGGGCGGAACCATTTCTGCGATCCAGGCACCGCTCATCCGTCGCTGCAAATCCCTCGTCTCGCGAACAATTTCAACCCTCCAGCTGCTCTTCTATTCGTGGATCGTACTTCACTCCGGGAAAACCCTCCATGATCCCCACTCGCCATCCCGCGATCGAGATTTCTTCTTATCGGCCCCGTAATTCACCAATCTCACCCACATCTTCTGCTCGTTTACTCTTTTGCCGCTCTCCTTAAGTGATCTCTCTTTAGAATTACCTCGCCTTCCGTGATCCCTAGTGAAGGTCGACGTTTCCCATATGCACATATACAACAAGAACTTCTGATCTCGGTCTTATCCGACTTGCACTTCCTCGGGGTCGAGACGATCAGGCAGTCTCGCCCCGTCCTCCTCGCATCTCCTCATGCGATTGCATCACGCTGAAACGGTTACGATTCGCCCGTTCTCACAGGAAGGCGTTCTGTATTGCCCGCAGTTGAGATCGGCCTCGTCGACCCAGGTCGGCTCGTCATATCCTACCCAATGCACCAGAAATTCTCGGTAGATCCGACCGAATCGCGTTTTCTTCCCACTCCGCACATCCGAGATCCGTTCGACTTCGTACTCGTCGGCTCCGAGATCTGGGACCCAGCTATCCTCCGGAAGCAGGATCTCATCGAAGGCGAGGCGATCCGATTATCTCACCGTGAGCTCAACTCGCGGCAAATCTGGAAAGTCCTTGACCAATTTCAGCTTCGATACATGAACGACTGGGAAGATCTGGTACCCGGATCCCGCGATCTTGCGCTTGATGGTGAATTCGTTGATCTTTTCGGCGACACGGAACGACCCATGCCACAGGTGAGCTAATTTCCGGGCGTATCCATCTCTCACTCGGTCTAGCTATAGCCAAACTCGATATCCGGCTTCGATCTGGTGTGATCCGACGTGCTCATTATGTCAACTGGCTCGATCCGCAATGACCTCTCTCGATCTGGCGTTGACTTGCTCCCGCGATTGCTGATAATGCAGTTGATAACGCCACCGCCGCGGATCTCTATCGCGCCGTCTAGTGCAGCCGACTGGCAGTGTAGCCTCCAACGTCGATCTCGGATCCCACCCATGCACCAGATAATGAGGGGTATCCCCTTGGATCCGATCGTGGGCAGTGTTGATCGCCAAGGTCAGACGCTCGGCATACTTATCCCAATTCTTCTGATCCAGATCGCGGACGTACATCTTGAGCGCCCTGGTCGCCGTCTGTACCATTCTTTCTGTGGTCCCGTTGACTTGCGGCCGATACGCCATCGTCGCACGCTGCCGCTGTCCTAAGATCTAATTAAATGACCGGAGGAAGTCGGATATGAAACCGGGTTCTCGATCATGTCGGATCATCTCGCTGGCACCGAATCGCCGAAATACACACTCTTCGTACGATTCCGCGACCGTCTGGGCCGACCGGGACGAGCTAGCTTTCGCAATCACATATCCTATGAACGGATCGACCCAGATCAATAACTCAGTATTCCCCTTGTGGGATCTGGGTAGCGACGGTATGTGATCCATTGCAATGATCTGGAACGGGTATGTCTCCTGTAAGTTCCCTAGTGATCCCCCACGCGCTTTCATTGCTGAACGATGTTGATTCATGGCATCCCACTCCCACATATCGCTGTACGCTTCGATATAATCCTCTCCAGTGGAAGTGATCCCTGATCCGCGGCTAGGTACGGCCTAGTCCCTGATGTCCACCCTCTAGCATGGTATGATAATGATGTAAGACGTCCGATTGCAGCGTTTCGGGAACTACCAGTCTGAGCAACCGATCGCGATCATCCCCCGATCTCGGCGTGGGAGGGCAGTAGAAGAGTAGATCCTGCTCGTCCACCTCATAGTCGCCCGAGATCTTGCCGTACGATCTTGCTTCTGCTTGCGTGAGGTCTGCGATCGAGCCACTCAGATACCTCTTCATGTCTGCGATCCAGACTTCCTCCTCCTGAGCCTGCCTGATCCGATCGACCCGCATCTCAAGTCCTCTTGCATGACTCCTGCGGGCGATCTTACTTGAGAAGCTCGGGTGGTGACCGCTGCAATTCGCAACACTGGGTTCTCGGTCTTGGGAATCAGGATTTCGTCCAACTGGTTCAGGGTGACCAGGTCTTGGTGATCGGATCCTCCTTGGACCTCGATCCCGCTTTGTCGTTGCAAAGCGGCACTCGCTAGACTGCCGGCTCTCCCATTCCAGACTCTCTTCACATGCACCACTCCATTTCCTCAGATGATCGAGGGCCTTCCGCTTCAATAGCGTCAGCCCGGGTGCTTTGCAATCGATCTCGTCCCGTGCTTGTCGGATTACTAAGTTGGAATCACCGCAGATCACTAGGCGCTTGTAATCTAAGTCCTCTAGCGTGTCGAGTCCCAGGAGCAGGCCGTTATGTTCTGCTTCGTTCACGGTGAGTCTCTCGAGATAGCCCGATCTAGCTTTGACCACCTCCCATCCGGGCAGACTCCACACGATCGTACTGAAGGCGCCCCCGCCACGCTTCACTCGAGCCGATCCATCAAAACTGACTACCCATAATTTCGCTTCTCGATACACGGTGGGTATCGGCGTTTGGATCCGCCGTTTAGGTTCCTTCCGAGCGGCGATATCGATTGGAGCGTCGTCCATCTTCGCCCTCAGCATGATGCTGACAGCAGTCGCCCCCAGTATCTCATCCTCGTCTTTCATACACTTCGTGATCTCGAGAGTCCACGGGGCTAGGATAGCTGATCATCGCCCTGGCGACCCTGTAATCCTGTCGACTTGAACAGCCAGGCTAACGTGGAATGCCTCGTTAGGACCCGGATCTCGCGCAGTAAATTGTAGTAGAGATCCAGGATCCTCAGCAATGCCAACACCTCCTTTTGGATCACATTGTAATTCAACTCGTTCGTCTTCAGGGTGCGACTGGCGAACGCAACCGGATGGTAGATCCCGTCGTGTTTTTGTGTCAACAAAGCGGATATCACCCAATCACTGGCATATACAATAACTACCGGCGTTCTCGTCTCGTCGAAGTGGCGGAGAATTGGCGTCGTTGCGATCTTGGTTTTCAGGGTGAGGAAGACCTTATGCGTCCTGATCCACCTCTCATCTAATGATCCCACCAGCTGATGCTCCGGCGGGTCGTTATCCCGTGCAATCGGGTCGTCCTGATATCCACACCGTTACACTTGCGGACAATCACGATCGGTGAGGCCCATGGCGATTTCGAGGGTCGGATGATCTCGGCTGCTAGGAGGCCCTTGATCAGGCCTGCGACTTTTTTTCGAAATCGCGTGGGTACTTTCCGGGATCGCAACGCGATCGGTCTCGCGTTCCCGACATCGATGTCACACACGACGCCTCTAGCCGCCGGGGGCAGGGCATTCCCTTTGCTTATCAGGAGGTGTTGCTTCTTCCAAATGATCTGCCGGAGCTTCTCGATCTCCACGTTGGTGGCCGATCCGGAGGCTCCCACCTGCAGATCTGCGATGTCGATCTTCGCGGTCGTCGAGATCGGGATTTCGAGGAGGACAGAGAGGTTCCTCTCGAGATCTTCAGCTGAGAGATCGCCACTCTCGTGGTAGTATATCTCATCATCGTCCTCGGTATCATGTGGGGGTCGCTGCTGCTACTTCCGCCGACGGATCTCGCAGTTCGACGACCTCGGTCGGGTGGATCCGTGATTTTGCGACGAAGTCTTCGTCAGATTCGAGTTTGATCCGGGTTTGGCAGTTCGGGGTTCTCCGTCTTCGGCTCGATATCCTTTGCGCCAGTCCGATTTTCCGTCTTCGGCTTGATATCGTTGGTGTCAGTCCGATCGGTAGCCTGGTCCGGCATGCTGTCACTTATCCTGCCGTTGCCAGCATCGCCGCTCAGGTATCGAGCGCCGTCGGGGCTAGTTGTTGGTGTAGATAGATGGCAACTTTCTGGGTTGGGAAACGTTGCCTCGATCTGGGATGTGTTGGCAATTCCTTCCCTCGATCGAGTTTCTAGGGTCGATATCAACGTTCGATCTCTGTTGATGTCAGCGGTTTCTGCCCGGCAAAGCATCGATCGTGGTGTGGGATTTGTTGGTCGTTGTACCGGCGGCTCTGCAGGGTCCTCCAAAGGTTCTGGAGGCTCTGATCGAGTATCCACCGTCGATTACAATGCCAGATTCTGTCATTCCCGGTAGCGACAAGACCCGACGGACACGAACCCTGTGGATCGGGGTACTTTGTCCTGATCCAGTATCATACCAACGTCCAGACGGTGGTCCAGCCGTAGGATCTCTTTTCCAATGTTCGAGATCACCAGGTAGCGGATCAGACAGGGGCCATCCGTTACTGTCGGTACCCATCGTTCTCCTCTGGATGGCCACAGTATCTCTGTGGCTGACAATTTAATCCTCGCCGCTGTTTCTTCCGACCGACCAACCGGGATGCGTAGATTTCGTTCGAGAATCACTGATCTCACCTTCTCGCCATACAGCCTATTATGACCATTAAGCGGTATTCCAACCTCGTCAAGTAGACGCATCGATCCGTCGGCGAGGTCCACCTGCACCCTGGCTGGGACCATGAAATCCATGCCTAGGATCGCGTTCTAGGTCTCCGATCCAGATATCGAAACAATACACCAGATATCCCGCTAACGTGATCTTGATCCTGGTTCCCCCTTCCGTAGTATATACGTTGTCACCGATTCCCACACATTCCTGACTCTGACTAGTGTCAAAACTTGCATCCCACCTTACGAGCAAAGGTGGTATCCAAGATTGATACCTCAGCGCCAGTGTATAGGAGCAGGATCGCTCTTTCTTGATTGATCCTACCCGAGATCTTAGCTTGTCTGAACCATTTTCCCGATGCATGAAGTTTCCAATATCCCCAGGACTCTCCTCTTTTGAGATCTAAGGTCACTTCCGCGTTAGATCGGATGAATTCGCCCATGTGAGGGAGGCTCGCGATCTTGGCGGTGTACGAATGTAAATTACATGTTTTACCGCGTAGATCCGACTCCTTCCTACCTCGATCTGTCGTCGCCTTGTTCACGTAGGCGTAGATGCAGTATCTAGAACGCTCGGGTCGTACCGGATTCCACCCCGGCGAGCGTCCTAGTTTAACATCTTCTCGACTTGTTCGGATAAACAGCCCGGCATATCGAGTCGGATCATACCATTTGCGTATCTGGTTGTAGAACGCTTCCCTGCGTTATTCTCCTGCGTCGTGGACATCCCATGATGCTGTCTCCGTGGCACCTGGTTGTCAGCAGAGTCAAAGAAAATGATTGCGCTTTCACCCAGTTACTGCAAGCTGGGTTAACGAGTTTTGTGGATTTGGAGGACTCGTTGACGACGGTTACACCACCCACGAAAGGATCTTCTACCGTCCGCATGACCCTCAGTTGATATACGCTCGTCAACCCCGATCTTATTGTGGGCTCGTGGTCTCGTTTGATGGATCAGCCAAAACCGAGAAATACGGTGGCTATGGTAGTTTCTCATGGATTGTCTGGCGACTACCCGACTGGACAATAGTTACCGCTGGGAGTGTTATCTCGAAGCAACAACAGTGAACTTAGCCGAGTATTCTGGCATGAAGAATGGGGTCCAGGCGGCACTGGACATTGGTGCAACCGACCTTGTCCTTGTTGGTAACTCGAGATTAGCAATCCAGCAGTCACTAGGTTTGATTGCGGGTACAAAAGGAGTCGCTTATGACCCAACACAACCGCCACCGAGAGCTCGTTGGTGCCCGACCGAAGTCAGTCAAGTACCTACACGCGGTACGAAAGTATAATGCATCGGTTGACTCGCTGGCAACGGAAGCATAGGAAAACAAGGCGTCTAGCGTGATATCTATCGAGCCTAAGCTGGCACAGCTGAGATCGCTGAAGCACATCCAAGAGGATATCTATGCACCTATCCCCGAGGCCTTGGCGGATGAACCCTCGATCAGTATCGCACAATCCCAAGTTCAAACGCGACATTAGGGACACACGAAACCGTCACAACGATCCGGGACCGTCCCGGAGCCGTGTCGAAAAAAATTCTTTGATTTTGTGCGAGAGGACTAGAGGGAGATAGGGGACCTATCGATAACGACCAGGCTCCAAGCTAAGTAGAAGACCAAACGCGTCAGATTCGCCGACGAAACCTCGGTGACAAGTGAAGAAACGAGAGGAAGCCAACGGTGTGCCAACGGAGGACTCGGTCCGTCTGGAAGCAGAGTTATCAAGGGTAGCGGTACCCAACTGTGATACCCCCGTGTTGCCTGACGCAGAAGACGTGGATCCACTAACGGCTCAGCGTGAACGTCGGATAAGGATCGCGACCGCTCAGGTCGAGGAGTTTCGATGGGCGAATTTGAAGACAGTTCTCCACGGGGACGAATCGACCCTAACGTACCGTGCAGCGAGAGACGCGTGGAAGATGTCCGACCACTTTGTCCTAAGCGAGGACAACGTGCTTTACTTTGTGGGAACGAGGCCTCTGAGAAGTGACCAACAGCAAGAAGACGCGATGCTGCGTCTAGTATTACCCACAACGATGATTCCGGAGATACTACAGAACTGCCACGACTCGCTAGAAGGAGGCCACCAATGTATCGCCCGGACTTTCTACAAAGTGAAGTTGGACTATTATTTGATCGGTCTATACGCAGACGTGGCGAGGCACGTGCAGTCTTGTCCCGACTGTAGCTCAAGCAAAAGTCGACCAAAGATCCGTGAATACTCTCCGGGGAACATACTAGCGGAACGATCGTTCCAGGTTGTTACGATGGATTTTGTGATACCCTTACCGAAGTTTCGGGGGGGGTAACACAGCGCTTTTACTGTTCCAAAGCGCATTCACAGGGTATGTGATGTGCAAAGCCATTAGCAGACACGACTGCTCTGAGAGTGGCCCAGGCTTTTGAGGAGTGTGTGTACCAGCCATTCGGCGCACCCTCTCTCATCAGCCATGACAAAGACCCACGATTCATGAGCGAGGTGTTCCAATCGTTCACCGAAATGATGCAATCGAGGTCTAGGGCAACGTTGAGTTACCGGCCCCAAGTCAATGACCAGCAAGAGCGCTCGGTCAAGACCGTCATGCAATCGGTGCGCGTGTACGCGGAAGACCTGCAGCAACAAGACTGGGACGAGATCGCCGAAAAGCTGATCTTCGCGATCAACAACTCGATGGACACAAAGAGGAAAGAGACTCCCGTTTTCCTCGTCCATGGGTGGGATGCTCAGTCTAAGCTCTAGCCGATGTCCTCGTCGCGCAAACGAGAAATCGGTCGACAGTCAGACGCACTGGCATGGCGTCAAGCAGTGAACCGCCAACAAGAAATAGCGTAAAAAATGGCCAAGGAATACCAGGCCACCGAGAAAGCCCGGAGAGCAAAGAAACCCAATGAAAGCCTCCTTGGTCGAGAAAGAAGTACAGCCCCGGAGACAGGCCGAAATGTTACGCCAAGTGACGAACAGCCTGCGGCAGGGGCAGTGACCGAGGACAGAAATGCTACAGGTGCTACGAATTCTCTGTTTGAGGTCGGGAGCCGCGTATGGCAGTATATGGAACGGGTGAAGCCAAGACTGGCAAAAAAGCTTGGAATGGACCGTTTAGGGTCAAAAAGAAAGTGACTGAGTTTGCCTGTAAGCTCAAGCTCCCTGACCGGAGTGGGTACAGATTTTACCCGGTTGTGCATCTGTCACGCTTAAAGATGGTAGACGAATTTAAAGATCGACCGAGTGCTAGTTTGACACAGGACGTGAGTGAGGCTACGCGATTGGATTTCGACGAGGAATTGCTCCTAGAGGATAGCTGGGAACCAGACCATGTCACGGGTGAATTTGAAGTTGAGGCGATACTGGATGATGGGAGCCTGCATTCAATCTCTCGTGCGGTGGTCTATTATACGACTATCTCCGAGAGAAACGTCGTGACCGAAGGTTGCAAATGGTCCAAATCATGACGAGGATTAGGTGCGACTGATGAATGATCTGTCTGTGGGGGCAAGTGCAGCCCACAAGAACAGACGAAAGTAGTTACTGCACCATAATGCATATTACATGTTTGTATATGGTGTGAACGAGTTTTCGAAGTGGAGATATGGAGATATGGAGAATGGAGATTACGAGACTACTTGGAATTACCACTAGATTAATATTTGAGAACTGAACTATGTAGGATGGAACAAGAAAGGGGAATTACTCCGACGCCAAGCGCTCGATGGTTGCTATTTGGACTAGCATCTCGAATGGAGCGAGCACTATGCCGGACGGAGGCTTTTCTGTATCATGAGCAGGGGCCTCAACATCAGTCGGGGTGGTGGAGCTTTCGGTCATCACTGCGCCAGGGCTCAACGTTGGTGGTTCGACAGGGGCAAACGATAACGAGTCCTCGTTAAGAGCCTCAGCTGTCTCAACAGGGGTCGGCGCAGCTTTTTCAGCACCAACCGAGGTGTGGTGAAGTGAATTCCGGGAAATTACAGACAGGAAGTGATCGGGTCAAGTGGAGTGAC
>NBNE01001445.1:0-12567 GCA_002215365.1 Phytophthora megakarya | reverse complement strand
AGCGCCACGTGACGCGCCCTGTGGCTCGACAGACCAAGCAGAAGGTGTGGCCGAGGCTATGCATCAGGCGGAGTCGGATGAAGATGTAGTGAACAACGTGACAGAAGCTGACCCTTGAAACTAGGGGGAGGCTGTGCGTAGCCGGCTGAAGGAGAAGTGGCTGAGGGCCATGAGCGAAGAGCTGCGGGCTCTGGAAGATAATGGTGTATGGGACGTGGTGAAGAAGCCTCGTGGAGCTCGAGTGTTGCATACTAAATGGGTCTATAAGATCAAGCTAGACTCTGAAGGGATCATCGAGCGCCTGAAGGCGAGACTGGTCACCCGCGGAAATGAGGAGGAATTCGGTGTAAATTACGGGATCACGTTTGCTGCGGTCATCGATATGACGAGCGTCAATGTACTGCTGGTCCTGGCTCGGGAATGGAGAGTCCCAGCGTAGCACGGAGACGTGCCAAATGCATACGTGAAAGCTGATAAAGAAGAAGTACTGACCATCCTGGTTCATCTCCCCCAAGGCATGGAGATCGATGAAGAAATACGCAAGAAGTTAAACGTCGCGAGTGACTACGAGTTGGCTTTGGAATGGAAGAAGGCACTCTATGGTTTGAAGCAGTCTGGAAGATTGTGGAACAAGTTGCTCCACAAGAAGCTGGTGAAGATAGGCTTTGAACAATGCCTCACAGATATGTGCGTCTACTTCAGGCACAGGGACGGCGTTCAAGTTGTCGTGGGTGCCTATGTGGATGATCTTTTGGTTACGACGACTGAAGAGTCAGCAGTGGACGCATTCTTCAACGAGCTCGCTGAGACAAGAATCTTGGACGAGCAACGAATTTCATTGGCATGCGTGTAAAGTACGATGACGAGACTGGCTACAACTTGGACCAGGAGACTACTATCCAAGAGCTGCTGAAGGTTCACGGGTTGGAAAACGCACATGGAGTTCGTACTCCAATCGGGGTGGAGTGCAACGAGGCGCAGGACCCCGGATGCGAGAAGCTACCGGTGTCAGGAGGACACACTGTCCCAACGATCCGGAAGTTCCAGTCCTTGGTGGGGAGTTTACTCTTGGTGGCTCGATGCAAGAGACCAAACATAGCTTTTGCAGTACACAAGGCTTCAAGGCGGACGCACGTGCCGACAGCGTATGACTGGAACATCGCGAAGCGAGTGCTTCGGTACCTAAGGGGTACCAAGGAATTGAGACTCCGAATGGACGGTGAAAAGAAACTGGGTGGCGCGCTGGAGGTCGTGGGTTGCAGCGACGCGGACTACGCCGCGGACAAGGAAGACCAAAAGTCGGTCACCGGCGGGCTGGTCACGATTGATGAAATGCCAGTGAGCTGGACTTGCAAGAAGCAAGGAGGAGTTTCGTTGTCGACAATGGAGGCCGAGTATACGGAGGCGTTCGTAATGGCGACGAAGTTACTGGGTGTCCGGGAGCTCCTGGGGGAGCTGAATGTGATCCTGAAAGTACCGATGGCACTACGAGTTGATAATCAAGCTGCTTTGAAGCAGCTGGATGGTGAAGGTGTCTCTGCGAAGGCAAAGCACGTTGACGTGCGTATCAAGTTTGTGGGAGACTACACGAAGCGAGGGATCCTGAAACCGGAGTATCTTGAAGACGAGAAGATGCCTGCCGACTTATTGACAAAGGCGCTAGAAACACCGAGATTGTCGACCTTGCGGAGTAAGATTGGATTGCATTGAGATGCAGGAAAAAGAGATGCATAAACAAGTACATGTTGACGCGCTGACCGACGCTCCCGGTGAGGAGGAGTGTTGGAAAGCGGCTACAGACCAGGGATTGGAGGCACCGGGCAGCTGTGTGCGGCGGTAGGTAGAGGACCGGATATGCGTATCTAGTTGCGAAGCCTAACTATCTCATTTTATCTTTTGCGTTCTGAGACTCGGAGTAGGGTGCAAACCACCACTGACAGGGAGGTTCCAACAACACGTTATTTTGTACCTGGCAAACGTGGGCAGCACTTATTAGTTCGATAAAGCTGCTTCTTCGACTCAAGCGCGGGGACGTTGTAAGTTTGAGACCAGACTCTATATTAAATAATTTTATCCAATGAAAGTCCTTGATTCTAAAACTGGTCCTTTCAGGAAAACATTGGAGCAAACCCGGTCCATTTTGATAAAGTTCCGCTGTTCCTATTTGCCATTACACAAGCCCTTATCAAGCGCAACTTCCACGCAAATGTGTTCTGCACGATTCACCTTGGTACGGTACTACACACCGCGACACATTTGAACCCCCTCGACAACAATGCCCCATGCAAGGCCGAATAGCAGATGGATTCGAACTACAGCACCAGTATAGAACACAGTACTTCTATGAAACTTCAGATGTTGGTCAATAGCACGATTCAGGAGGTCTGTGCTTCCAGACACCTCCCGTCTACGATGAACAGCACAATCCTGGTGATCAGTTCGTCCATGCACCCCCGCCTGAAGTTGGCGTTGTGCAAACGATGCCGTCTTCTCAAACCTATTTTGGGCCTCGCACATGATCACAACGAAGGCCTCTTCGGTCATGTGTCGTCGAAGTTGCAGAATAACTTCGTGTTTCATTGATGATGATAATTAATCGATAATGTTTGTATTACTCCGTTTCAACAGATATTTGTACAAGACACAACAGCGGCAGCTGCATGGCGATTACATTACACTACGTGACAGCGGACTACCGGTTTCGTAGTTGGACTCTAGAGGTTGAAGCGTTCCTTGGACACCATAGTGGAAAAGCAATTGCGGTGGGGCTGTCAAGGTTGTTTTGATAGGTGGATCCTCAACCCGGTTCATTGTGTAAGATTATTTCGTGATGTAGTGTCGAACGCATTCTAACCGTGAAATCATGGGTGTGGTGGACATGTTGTACGTTGCACACTCGCTCCATCTTGTGGTTAGAGGAGTATTGATAAAACAGAAGTCGAAAGGCAAGAAAGCTGCAGGCCAGTCATTGCTTTCTCAAACTACCACCGACCAGCTAGCAACTACCAGGTTGGTGTTTTACCTTCAGCAAACATGACAACTGATTCAAATCAAGTAAACGAAGAAAGCACGCATGTAGAAGCAGAAGATAACGCTGGATTCGACGAAAAGAGGGAGATCACATGTGACGCGAATGCAGAGGAAGCGATGCTTGATCTGAATGGACCTAAAGAAGTTATTACGTCCGTCGCTGAAGCTAGAGGAGCTCTGGTTCTGGATGTAGGCAATTTTAAAGAGGATGACGTGAATGTAGCTGATGCATGTCTTCCGATGAGCCTCCGATTCTTTAACAACATGACTAATATTGGAGAAACGGTCGGTTCTAGACGAAATGCGGAGCGTCGTTCAGACATGTCGGAACATTGCTGTTTACATGCATAAATTTCCAAAAGCGAAAAGGTTCTCGACCAACTGCAGCAATCGCAAGTGGGTAGTCGATCCTTAAAAATAGTTATTGACTGCCCAACTCGATGGAATAGCGTCAGGAATATGCTAGCGCGCATGGTGGGGTTGAAGGAGCCGCTCGCACTATTTTTGCGTTCCTCGTTACCACAGAAGGTAAGAAGGAATTTAAGGAGGCCAAGCTATCATCACCAGGTCCCAAAGTTTGGCTTGCAGTGAAGTGCCTGGTAACGTTATTGGGATCAGCATTAAATGTACCCGACCAATATTAAAATTAGTCGCTCAGAATTACGATAAATCTACGGATATTATGATAACTCGACTAGATTTTTGTTAAATAGACTGGTCGTCTTATCCAAAATTTCTATCCTAAAAATCACTAAGGAATGGTTCACGGTTAACAGCGGTTAAACCGCCACGATTCAAGTCTGACATTACCATATTCTCTCATTCCGGAAAAATCCAGTTGGCGATGCCCGCCAAACACAAAAAGCGTCAATATACATTTGCAGAACGTGTGCGTCTCCTAAAGTTCTGGAAGAAACACTGTGACGATTGGGGTTCAGGAGAAGCTTCTCGAAGACTAAGAGTTCCGAAACCGACGCTCTTGGGTTGGTGAAAGATATTTTCGGACGAATCGCTTTCGCTCATTAGGGAAGTCCCAACAGATCAAACGCGGGTGCGCAAGTCGGGCGCAGGGCCAAAGAGGGGGTTAATGTCTTACGAATTTCAAGTGTTGGATTATTAGGAAACCTGCTGCAAAGATGGTAACAAGGTCCGACCCGCGGATATACGTAGTTACTGTCTAAATATCCCGGCTTTCGCTGAGGAAACTGAGGTGTGGCAAAAACCGATTTGTCCGAGAATATCGAGGCCATTTTCTGTGGAACATTGCCAGGGATCAAGAGAAGTTCAGGAGAATGAAGAAGATTACGTGGACGAGCAGGGAGTTAGGCGTGTTGAAGACGTGGGTGTGAACGGAGCAAGCGATGTGCAGGAAGAGGGGTCAAGTGCTATGGAGTGCATTAATCACGATAATGAAGTCTTCAGAGATGAAGGTGGAAGTATACATCAAGATGGCCCGACAAGCAAATCGTGTGAAAAAGATGAGATGGTTGAAGAATCAGTGGCCATGGAGAAGGAACGGTTTGTACAGATCATATTGATGAAGAACTACCAATGGCTACAGAACCATGTGACGACGAAGAGATATGTAGGAGCACCGCAAGTGAAGGGGAACTGGCTATCCCTGTGGAGAATTTCTCGGACGAAATCGTTCCTAAAAATCTGTCCTCGATTTTGATCAGGCATCCCGTCACATACCGAGATTTAAAATCCCTCATCGGAGAAGAACCAGCGTACAGGCCTATATCAACAATATTGGCTGCAGGAATGTTTCAGGTCGGTAAACACAAGAAGGTTAAAGCACTTGTTATTAAGGAATTATCAGCCAACAAGCGGGTTCGGTGCCAAATGGTATCGCTAGTATCGTCCCATCCTGTGTGCTCGCGCGTTGTGATTCTGCGGTGTCGGTGCTCCAAGGGCAGAGGACTGGTCTTGATGAAGAGTGTGTGGCTTTGGAGGTTAAGGACATCGGGATTTTATTGGTCACAATAATTTCACTTATGAAAAAATGTCAAAGGTGTTTGCACGCCATTCAAATGGTCGTCTTTGCTTTAAGTTGGTTTTACTCGTTGCAGTTCGCCAATGTCGACGTTCCTGACGCTGAGCTTCTTATTTCTAAATTAGAGGGATTACCTCTAAATCACAGGAAGGTAAGTTTGCTATATACCCTCTCTCCATATTTGCTTTTCTAACTACATAGATAGAGCTGCTCGATATTGCCGGGGATGGATCCCTAAGTGATGGGTCCAACCGTGCAAATACGCATGCAGACTTTGGGAACAAAATGGATATTGTGTGCGTTGATCCTTCGCTGTAAGCGTTGTTGTTGGAGGCAAGCCCAGGAGCATCTTCGCTGGAATTAAACCAAGTTTGTCAGGTGTGGCTCATAAGAATGTGATCCCGAACAATGCTGATGAAGATTGGTGTGGGATCATGATTGATATGGACACTGGAGATGTAGAGGTGTACGATCCGCTGAGCTCTAGTGATCAGGCAGATCGTCGCCAAGAAGTTCACGGCTTTCATTACGCCAACGCCTGCCAACGTTTTCGCTAAAGTACATCCGTTTCTGGCCTTGGGATGCAAAGTGATATGTACAATTGTGGTATATACGTGATGGCAGCATTCGAGAAGTTTTGCGGCGGCGCAATAATTGAAGGAGACAGTAGGCAACATTTAATCAAGTTAAGATTGCGATACATGGGGCTATGTATTTGATAACCATATATTTCGTCTTGTGCTATTGAATAATTAAAGGAATATTTCATAGGGACTAAGATACAGTGGTCTCCATAAAGATTCAAAACTTGCCGTTCAGATAGCTGGACTTGCATAAGATTAGAATCCATCCATACACCCTGCGATATAAACGAGGGCATGATTGCCTCCTGAGTAGTCTCCAGTACCCTGGAGATGGCAATCTACAAGTAAAACAGGTAACATCAATTAATTCAATCGTATCTTTAACAAAATGTCAATCATGATACCTGCATCAGCTCACAGCTTTCGTGTCCTGCGGTCTCTCGCTGCTGCCGTATTTCACTTTTATATGGCAATCTACAAGTAACATTGATACTTCGGCTATTTCAAATATATCTGCTACAATATCACAGCTATAGTACCTGTATCAGCTCACACCTCGCATGTCTTAGGGCATCTCGCCGCTACAAAGGACGCCGCGGTATCATCCAGGTCGCTGTCGCTGCTAGCTTGGAGTGTCTCCTGATAAAATGGAAATGTGCGATGGCAGGCGCGTGTCACACCGCAGCACTGGCTGTTGATTTTTTCTAATTTTGATCAATGGTCAATCAGCTTTTGGTCAAGTGACCTACGCCGGTGTACCAAATAAAATCGTGACCTATTCGGCCTTATCTACCTGTGACCTGTTGTGAGAATTGACCTGTTTTCACTCCTTTGTTGTGTCGTAGGATCCTGTCACATCTTGGATTCCACATGGTCTGTCTATGCACCTGACGATCGCGTGGCACATGCAGACTGAAAACCAAAACGGTTGGAAGTTTGAAATGAGAGATGAGATCGAGAGCGATCATACCGATCAAATGAGAAATGTATACGATGGACTGTCAAAGTTTCCGACATGTCAATGGTCGAGTAAACAATCTGTTATTGGATGGGAACGAGACGGATACCGATAGTCACTTACAGATTTCTCATTAGAGGGAATTCTTCGCGCGAAGTAGCTAGCCAAAGTATCATCCCTCTTGAATTTACCTAATCATTTCATTCCAATTATAATATATTCACTATAGTGGTAGGTTTTCCTAGTTCCCCTTTATTAACAAGGGCTTTCGGCCCTTAAATAGCTTGGTGACGGATTCCTATGGATTTTCCATAGTTAAACCGGCCTGAGTATTAGCAAATACGCAAGCCTGGTCTCGAAGCGATTTTTCCAGACCAGAATTCACGTATCAAAAGTAGAGGTGTCAACTGTTTGCAAGCCTGCAACATAACTGAAACTGTTGAGGTATCAGTTCAGGTAATCCTCAACTGACATTAACTGACACCAACTTACCTGAACAAACCAGTTGTCTGAATACCCCCTCAAAGCAGATAATTTTGTAAGAATTGATAAGAAATGTTTTTAAATTATTTTTGTTGTTGCAAAGTAGTTGCTGCTAACGAAATGCACCAATGCAGCTGAAATCGGTGGCTCTACTCTCTAGTTCGGTCAATACATTGTCCAGGGTGCTTCTGCATCGTACTTGTCGGATGCACACTGCTAATCACGGTTGCCTGAATCAAACGAGACATTCGTAGCTTTATTCAAGTGCGGTTGTACATTTGTCTTACAAGAATACGTACTACATTTAGGCAGAGCGCTGCTCGTGATACGTGTAGACACGGTATCTTAGATACATGCTACTAGGAACGGAGAGACATCTTATTATAATTATTAAATGTATTAAGTGTAAAAGCAACATATATGCTGCAACTGCCACCAACTACATGTACCCACAGCTGTTCAAACAGTCTGAAATCGTCCACTTCAACGATGACGCTGAACTTGATAAGCGCCCCTATATTCAGTGGTTGGCGCCGTTGGATGTACTGACGCACGCAAGTGGAATATGGTCACTCTCAAGCTCGGAAAGTAACTGCACGAGGTTGTACTGGAATAACCCACTGCGTTAAATTGCTCTTCGTATCTACACCACTTTTATCCTGGAGAAAAGCGTTTTCTCGCCTTAGAAATGTCCACGTGCACCACTACGCACACAACGAGCACCTTAGGTATATCCTGTTAGTCGGACCACATAGCCGTAAAGGTATAATATACCTTAGGTATACCTTAGGTATATTATACCTTTACGGCTAGGTATACCTTAGGTATATTATACCTTTACGGCTATGGCTATGTGGTTCGACTAACAGGATTATCACAACGACTCTGCCCAACTACCTGGTGCTGTGTTCAATTCACTGTCAGGTAATCGCTATATTTTTCGATAGGTTTCCCAACTTAAATTCATTGAAGTTGTGTGTCTGCCTTATCCTCGCTAAATAGTTTTATCTCAGTCAGACACGGATCCAATAACATCACCCACAATAACTGGGAAATCAACTTCTCAAAACGCTTCTCGAACAGATTCATCAATGCTATACGAACTCCATTAATCAAGTCTTAATTTTGTTGACATACGCATGTGGCCCTTCCACAGTGCAAATGTCGTCAAATTGATCCATTTAGCACAATGACTGACTAATTCATCGTAAAAATGAGAGAGTGATAGCTAACGCAGGGTATCCATCACTCAGTTCCTCCGTAACCGACTTAACCAAATCGTAGTGTAGTATAAATCTACCAGTCGATTAAACTTAATGTTGGGTTGAATAACTCATTCCTACGTCGGCTAAACCAAATCCTAGATTACGTTTACCCCACCGCTTGATTTATCTAGATCTTAGCTGCATATGCAACTCAGATACAAAGCCAATATCATGTTAGCCGTAAGTGCGAGTATTCGTGCTTGCGTTATTATTTTTCGCGGGTAGGTGCATATCTCCAAAGTAATTATGTGTAGTTTCAAGTAAAACTTGAGATATGAGGTCCAAATCAATCTCATCAGATAGTTCTTCCGCTTCTCTGCGCTATAGCTGGTAACGATCAAACGTCTTGTCGATTCTAACTTTGGCGAACTCGGCAGATGGTAGTTCGTCGGAAGAGAAAGGTTCTGGTTCACACCGCGAAATCCCGATAGCAGAGGCCAATACGTCAGTATCATGTGCTGCCATGGTGGCGTAAGCATCCTCTGCATTGGAAACTTAATCGTTAAACCGGGCATAAAGAATGGTACGCTGAACGTCACCGACGATTGAGTGGTTCACACCTGACATGTTGCCATAATTGTATCCGGTATTTAATGATAGAAGGTTTTCCGTGATCATAACCGCGTGGTATTTCGATTTTGCCGCTTGTATTTTGACTCGGGCCGCACGAAACTCAGATTGAAAGCTTGGCATTGGACTGTTTACTCCTACTGCTCGATTTAAGGCAGCAACCAACCGTGGTTGACGAGTTGCCTTCTTTTGTTTGGCTGTAGCGATTTCTATCATCCAGGATTCCGTTTGAGTTCTCAGGAAAGCTATCATCAGGGGTTAGCACCATAAGACGTTTTTGCTCAACAACGTTAAGATTAAGCCACATCTTCCAAAGTCTCATTCCCTTCCTCCCCCCCCCGCCCGATGATCCATTTTTTGTTCCTTAGTACCTGATCCTGTCCAGGTAATGTTTTTCTAATCGCAGCGTGCTCTCGAGCGTAGTCATTACCATGTTGCTCTGCATACAGCCACACCGCCTCATGTAAACGCATTTTCGAAATTCGTAGGCCACAATGTGTTTCCTTGCGCTTGTAGTCTACATATATCATCTAGACACATAATCCCAGGTCAGAAGCTACCAATCTAGCCAATGTTTCAAAGTGGCACATTTATGCCAGTCAGTATTGTTATGCCAACCGGCATAACAATGCTCAAATTGGTATCTTTACATAATACTCCATATGTAGTTTTGCATATCGGCATATGAAAGCGCTGCTAACCGATGTACGTGGCATCGCTTACAATTCCAACCAACGGCATTGAAATACCTGATTTATTAGTTGTAGAAGTTTCGAAACGGATGCTTTTGGACTGTTTTGGTTTCCATTCATATTATAATCTTCATTACAGATTTTACCTTGAAGACAACACGATGCCCCGGCGCAGACCAAACACAGTCCCTTCCGTCGACCCTCTCGTACGTGTTTCGTCAGCTGGAGGTAAAACACGATCAAGGCGCAATCGGTTTTCACAGACTTTACGCCGACCAAGATTAACTCAGCGGGGACATTATCAAGGCGGTGATGCTTGTACAGAACCAACAAATTCCCGATCAATTTGGAGTCACGTACGCTACAGGCAACAGAAGCTGAAAGCGACGATGTTACAATAACACCACTGGCTGATTCGCCTGAGTTGTCTAGTCTTTTCCCCACAAAGTCGTCCACAACATGATACACAACGGATATCCAAACAATAACGACTATAAACCTGAATCAGTCAAGATCAAGTGTAATTACCCGCGACGAACGCACAAAAGTGTACTACCAAGGCTATGCGTACACACGGACCAATATTACCAACGTCAAGATCACGTACCGTTGTAGCTCGTACAGAAAGAAAAGAAACGCTTGGTTTGCATTTATCGCTGCAACCATTCCTACGACTTTAGTGATCTCGTCCCTCATACGTGCCGTGAGAATCGACCAACTCGCGGAATTATTGATGACGATGCCAACCATGCACCGATATGTCCGAAACTATTCTAGAAGATGTCGACCGACTTGCAGCCGAATCTAATTTAACACAAACAAACATTTGGGCACATATTGTGGAGAATTGTTACATGCAGACCGGTCCTCCTGTGTGCGGTGTGTCCAAAACTGCTGTTGAAAACCGTGTCAAATATATATTCGATCAAATCAGTCTGGCGACAATAGGAATCGCACGGTTGAACTCCCTCCAATGTCGAAGTGACGGGATTAGCTCAAGGATTTTTCCAATTTCAGTACGCTTGGCATGATGATGTCAAAGCACAGAAGGATTCCGTGGGGGTTGATCGCATTTTGGCCTGGGAACATTCCGAACTGCGCAATTTGCTACGTTTTGAAAATCTTTCTTGGTTTGTAGATGATACTTTCGCTCAGTACAAGAAGGTTTCAAACAATGAGCAACGATAATGATCTACGACCCATCTAGCGAGCTATACCTTCCGGTCATTTTTACTCTAACTACAGCAATGAACTAATTGAATTCTCCCAAACGTTTGCGATGTGTTGAAGATTGTGTTGGTTGTAAATTGACTCCCAAAGAAATTGTGTGCGCTTTTGAAGGCGCCCTCATTGGAGTTATACGCGAGTTCTTCCCTCAGGTCTGCATTATTGGGTGTTGGTTTCATCTTAAAGAAACATGTGGTAGAAAGCTGAAAAGGTATCGCATTCCGAAGGCAGATGTCAAGGTGGCGATGGCACCCGGGGGTTTTGACGTCCTTTCAGTAATCCACACTGACAAAATTGACATTCAAGGCATCGCCTGGGTGAAGATGAAGATTACAGCCGTGTGCGAAACCAAGAAGATTCCTTATTCTCGCAGATAGTGGCGTAAGTTCTGGAATTACTTTCGTAGCATTTGGATAGATATATTCCCTCCTGAGTTTTGGAATGTATTTGGCAAGAGGCATAACATCGTCAGTCGAACTCACAATCCATTAGAAAGATTTCACAGACATTTGAACGCAAAAACAACAACCCCTCATCCTGCGATGCACCTCTTCGTCAACAATATTGAGACGCTTTCGCGAGAGTATTTGGTTCAGCGTAAAGCTATTCTTTCTGGGTTGGCAAGGCCACTTCGGCGCACGGACTTCCAATTACCTCGTGCACCAGTACTGCCGAGTCTTGTTAACGTTGTTGAATCCGAGTCTGAGACTGAAGATGAAGAAGCAGGTTCTAACAGTGCAGATAGATCCGATTCTTACTCGAGTGAACTGTCTTCAGAACAAGACGTTCAGGTGCAGCATGAGCATGATCTCTGTTTTGAGTACAATGGTGATGAGACCACGAATACGTAAGCAAATTTCGTTTAGATAATACAGAGGTCCCCCAATAAGCGCACCTCTCAATTTCTATACCCCATCCTTAGATATCCACATTACTTAAATAAGTAACAGCACGTTCGCTTTACCTTCCCATCTCCCTCAAAAATCACATCGTTGAACCCACCGCGCTTATTGAGGGGGACCTCTGTACACAGCTTGACCAAATAGCTTTAAGTCACGTGACCAAACAGAAGAAATTGTATATCGGATTGACCTGTAATACCGGTTACCACGACACAAGAGGAAATTACAGTCTATGTACGGCAGTGGTCGGAAAAATCTATTGCACTATCCACCATTTAAAATATTTTCTTGCAATGCACAACTGCCCTAACGATTGAAATGCAAGCTCTCAATTGCAGAGATCCGAGATATTGGAATGAACGATTGCACAAGACCGCAAATTACAATGCACTATTGAAAGTTGACATTTATAAATTCAACCAAATCGCAACGGTTCCGACACTTCCGACATCTAGGTATCTTGGTATCTAGTAGGTAAAACTACTGTGGTTTATCATTCTACGTAGTAGTACCTTGTACTGAACTACTACTACGTATACAGTATTTAGCATGGTGTACGCTGGTCAAAATGTCAATAGCAGAAGTATGAAAATGGCTATATGTGTTATTGATTTCATTATTTTCATACGAGCGAAGATCAGCGAGAGCACGCCAATCTGCATCACTTGTGCTTTGTCGCCGATGCGAGCCAAGAACTTGGGTTTGGCAGCGTTGAGCAGAACTTGTTTGCCGTGTAGCCTGCGGCCAGCGTGTCCGTGGATTTCTGCGTGTGGTGTTGTTGGATAAGCGTCACGATGCACTCGCCGAAGCCGCTGCCTCTCATACGTGCGCAGAACACGCATCCATAAACGCGAGTTCAT
>NBNE01001444.1:0-12567 GCA_002215365.1 Phytophthora megakarya | reverse complement strand
CCCTTGTCTTCGTCCATTGATCCTTGCTTGGTCGGTGCATCTGCGGAGCCTTGCGTTTGAGCTGCCGCTCCGCCACTTCCACTGAGGGGGATGCAGTTAACTGTGGATAGAATAACAGTTAGCAGCGATATTTTATCCTCTTGACTACATGCAGTTCAACGTACCATAAGCTTGCCAATTCGCATTCTGGAATGCGACCCAGTAGAACGTCAACAAACATTTCCCATTGCAGGACGAAAAGTCCACAGGCATTGCGGACCCCTTGCCTGACTTCAGCGGACCACCTGGAAATTCTTCTTCACAATTGTCTCCATGAAGAACCATTTTGTCGTCGATGTAAATCTCACAGGGACCCTGGTGCGAAAATCCATCACCACCATTTCCCAACCATACGACTTTTCCGTCACTAGGAATGGGCTGAGGGGTTCCGTTTTCTAGTGTGTTACCACACTTCTTGTCCTTGACCATGTCCAGTGCAACATCTTTCACGGACATTCCTTTCTCCTTGGCCAGTGTCTTGTACTTGCCAACTTGGTCACCACCGGTTCCAATGTCCCAGTAATTGTCGATGTTCACAACCCACTCGACATTCGGACCGTCCTTCCAAGTAGGCTTGGGCTGATCAACAACACCATGCGCATTGACTTGTGAGGTATACGCAACTAAGGCAACGACCGAAGAGATCGCGATTCCAGAAAGCATCGAGTTGAGATTTTTCTTTATGGACGAGATCGAAAATTTAAAAGTGAAACCACACGGCATCAGTGAGCGCTTGAGCTTGTCATAAACGATTTTCGCCGCTCTACATCAATGACCGCTGGAATTCGGTGGGGTGTTTACCTACCACGTAATCCTTGCAAGATCGCAATCAAGTCTTCAGAAAAAATTGGTTGACACAAACGGACTGCTGTACGACAAGACGCTCAACTCTTAATTCTGAATAGGCATCGGCAAATTAGGAATTTTTCAGATTTTCTAATACCCCCTTAATTAGGAAGGATTTCATCTCTTGGATTAGGAAGTCCTATAGAATTAGTATGGAGATCGACCAAACCCAGGATTAGGAACGGTAATTTCTATAGGATATTGTATATAAAGCTGTTTACATACCACACTCTCTATTGCTAGATCGGTCATCTCGAGATACTGCTTGAATTGCAGCATTCTATCGCATTGCGTACCTGTTTTCTACCATTCTCAGCCTCTCTTCCTTGGTTCAAAGGCTGAGGAGCATAGGGCAAGCTCAGCGCCAAACTCATTTATCTGAGACACAGACGTAGTAAAAGTTCTGAAGATGTTCACCAGAAGATGGTATGCCTTTCACGAGTTGAATGCGTTATACCGGTGCCGTACGTAACGTTTAAGAATACCAGAAACGGAATATTAGTCAATCTTGCATGCGTACCCTTCGCTGGTGATGAGCTTCTTGCAGATGTATGCATTCGCAAGGCTATCATCACAATTATCCTCACATTTAGAAAAATAAGTATCTTTGGTCCTACTACAATGAAATGTCGTGACAAGTGGGCTGCTAGTGAAATTCGAGATCTAGCAGGTAATGCCTTCTGTTCTAGATATAATCTCACGGAGACATCGAAAAATTCCATTTCCGGTGTTGTTCACAGGTACGGAATTTGAAGCCTTCAAGCCAAAAAATGCCCTCTAGTGGTTCTATTGAAGAAGAGAATTCATTAGCGACACCTTAAACACAGGAAATGCATGTATGGTTGAAAACTCCGGATGACTGCAATATCATAGTGATCTTCAGTATTTCAGTCCGAAAAGTAGGAAGTCCAGTGACGTTAGGATTAGGAAGTTTGTCCTTTTTAAATTTCAATTCCTTATTTGCAGTTGCCTGCTTATTCAGGACGACTTTACCCTACATAGTAATAGTGATACTGTACAGAGCGCGACATATAACATTAATAATTTAATCGTGGAACGCACGATGAACAGAGACCATAAAGGATGGTCCATCGTTGTAGGGGCTATCCATCACGACACCAGTAATGTATAGGTTGTACTGTACAGCGACTTGTACACAGAGACGGAAAGATACCATCAGGAAGAGAAGAATTAAGCTTAGCTTTGTTTCTAGCGGCCACATCACTTCAGCCCAACACTACCTTTACGATGGTACATGTATTATTGTTTCTGTGACTAATCCAAATATTGGATATATTTACCGACAGGTACCTACCTACCTACCTACCTACCTACCTATACAAACACTTGTACAAGCCTTGCTGGCAAACTGTTTTCCAAGCGTTCTTATTACTATCCTGTAGTACACTATCATTATTTCGCGTTGAGACGACAATTGACGTCTGAAATCAGTGACGGCCTAAAATACAACCTTGCTGCTACCGTAGCCGCACGGGTGGGTACCTACTGGGCCCCGTCAACCGGGATGGTGCTAGTGCAATCGGCAGTATTAATGACAGGGAAAATAAAATAAAGTACAAGCTCACTGGACTTTGTGTAAGACGTACTTATGGATACTTCAATTTGAAGTATTGTTTCACTTTAACCGTAAATTGAATCCAAATCCAAATGTCTACAATCCGTAGACTACGGACCGTAGTATGTCGTTGTAGGATTCCAATTGTTGAATACACAACACCGAATTACCATGAGAATGACGCCCATAGCTGTAGGAACTCAAAACAGCAGCCCAACTAGAAGATATTCTGCCGGACCAGCAACTTCATTCACGCACTGCTGCAACCACATAAACGTAATATGCTACGCACTATACCAGTACAGGACTAATGTCCTCTTAAATTAATCTCTTCGCGTGATACCAACTTGTTACTATATTTTTGTGGACGAAACGTGGTGTTATCAGGAGAGATAATGGGTGTATTAGCAAAGGCCCTTATTGCTCGCTATTATATTGTATTTCCCGTAGACAGTGATTATGTGGTCAATGAGAACACACTGACATGATATCATAGATACAAATTAATTGGAGCCGAATGATCTAACTGTTGAAATGTGGAATTCGTGTGGATAACTGAGCTGGCAAATAAACTTCAACTATATAGAAATAGAACTCATCAAAAGTCATATATCTTAGTTGGTTGAAGTATCGAACTGGGCCCTTTGGGGGAGAGGATAGAAGGCTGGCTTGGGGACTGGCGGGAGAAAGCTGAAGTGCTGGCCTCATCCACAAAACCAAAGGCTTCTGAACCATACATGCAACTCAGCCCACCTATATTAATTACCTGTATAATCAGATATACATCTAGTCTAGAGCTCCACCTAAAACAGATACACTCACCCTCCCCGATTAGGTGGGGACTCCATACCTTATGGCACACGTCCTTGGTCCTGGTCTTGCTTCACTCTCGAGTCCAGCTTTCTTGTCCTTGGTGGTGCTCGTCCGACTTGTTCCCTTCTCGTCTTCTCACGTGCAATCTTGCGCCGTTCTATTGTCTTCGTACGCTCACCGTCCTCCCGTTGCTCGGAACTTTGCTTGTAGAGTCTGCTCATCGGACTACCATGGCTCGAGTTACACCATATGCTGCGCGCGCGAATGTGGGCTTGACAGCCCGTCAGATCCAGGTTCGCCTTGAGCTTGCCCGCCGTGAGGCCGCCGCTGTTGCTCCTGCTCAACGCTGCTACGCTGTCTGGTCCATCGGTAATCGCCGCGATGTCCTCGGCTCGTACGAATACAGAGTGGTTTTGGCGGGTTATACTGGTTCCACTTGGCGTTCCTGGGAGTCACGTGAATGGCTCCTTGCTGAGCGCTCCGACTTCACCGAGGCCATCCAGCTTGTCGGTGACCGGAAGGATTCGGGTGCCCGGATCACGTTCACCCGTTTCTGCCGCAAGCGCGATATCCCGTTGTCGATCGATGCTGACGACCGTGACCTCTGCGGCTTCGTTGCTCTCGCCTCCGCTGCACACGCGCTGGGTCTACCGAGTTAGTCGTCGCCGGCGCTGATTGTCGCGTTCGTCACGGGAGTGAACCGACCTCACCATGGGTCGAAAGAGACTGTGTGGCCGGCGTTACTCCGGTTCATAAAATGACCCAATCGCAGGGCTACTCGGCTGGGCGATCCTCAACGCTGCGGCGTAACCTGCACGTGGACAATATAACCGGTCCCAATACCACATCACACCTGTTATCCATAGTCTTACCTGCTGGGGTCTACGTCAGCGCCGGGTATCACCCTTACCCGTTGCGCCTCGGACATTGCTTCCTGCTGGTGGTCACTGTTGACGGATACTTTGCGTCCGACGCCAATGCCACCAGTGAGGCGTTGCGTGAGTATGGCGTGTCTTGGATCGCTGGGGCCTTCTTCGTCCGCCCCGTCGAGATTCGTGAATGAGTGTAAGAATTTTGCGACGAAGTGTAGTTTTCATAATTTCAAATATGGCCACCAATATTGAACTTGATTTTTGTATATGTCCGCTTCTTTGGAAACCGTCGATGTAACCGATCCGCGACCGTCGATAACCTGTTGTGAGGTTCACACCAATTGATGTATTGTGCACACGATACAGTTAGAAATGACTGTCCTTGATGTGTTGCTGGTTAGGCTTGAACTGTAAGCTGGCGTCGAGCCCGTCGGGTTACACTGTCATCCTTGGGATCCTTCTCCGGTATTTGCTTGATCTTTTGGGCTGCTTGGCCTCGAAGGCTTTAATCAGTCCCGTAACTTGGTGTAGGTTTTCCAGGTCGCTTCGCCTCACCCACCCTCCGAATGAAGTACTGCGTATTTCCCTTTCGCTGACGTTTGTTGAGGACTATTTCTACAATCTGGCCGACCGTACCGTCATGCAATATCACCGCTTGGGGACCAGAGAGTAGGGCTGGCTGCTCGTAGGACTTCAGTGACCCTGTGTTGAAAACGGGTTGAAGTTTGAGACCCGGACGTAAGTTGAGCTCGTACGCGTGCTTGTGAACCGTGTGTACGCCGGAGCATGGTCCGATCCACTTGGGTCCGAGTTTACGTGAGTTGTGAAACCCCGTGTGAGCCGTGTCCAGATTCTTGGTGCTGAGATACACTTGTTCGCCCACGTTTAATTCTTGTTCCTTGCGATCATGGTCGTACACGTCGGCCATACGGGCTTGGTCTTCTTCTTATGCGTCTTGATATTGTCGTAGCACTGCCTTTTGGTGCTCCGTGAACTTGACGCCCTGTCGTCGCCTACCACTCCGTCTCCGTTGGGTCGAGGCAGCAACTGCTGCGAGCGGATTGGGGGGGCATATCCGATGTCGGCTTCAAACGGAGTCATTTTGCTGCTTGAGTTGACAGCAGAGTTGATCGCAAAATTCAACATTGGCCAGATGGACGTCCCAGCCTTCTTGAAGTGGCGTTATAAAACAGAGCAAATACTCCTCTAGTGTCCGGTGGGTCCGCTTAGTTTGTCCATCACCTCACCTTGAGCCCGATATGCAACTGTCATCTTCAATTTCGTCCCCCAATTCTCGAAGACTTGACTTCAAAACCCGGAGCCAAACTTGGTGTCACAGTCAGACATAATAGCTTGTGGTATGCCATGGAGTCTCCAAATGTTGTCGATGGACAGCGTCGTGACTTCAGAGCCGGATACCTTCTTCGTAGTGGCAATGAAGTGGACGCGCTTTGTCAAGCGGTCAACAACTACCCAGATTGAATTTCGCCCCTTCTTGGCCTCCGGTAAGTCCGTGATGAAGTCCATTGAGATAGATCACCATCGTTCGTCGGGGGTCTTTAGCGGTTCCATCATTCCAGGTGTTTTCGTCAGTCGTGGCTTGTTTCGTCGACAGTCCTCACAAACAGCGATGTACTTCTTGATCGTACGCGCCTTGCGAGGCCAATACCAATAAGCTCAAAGCTTCAGATACGTGCGATTCGCACGCGGGTGCCCACTGTAGGTGGAGTCATGAACTTCGGCGATGCTACGGTGCTTAAGGGTTGCTGCGGTGCTTAAAGGTCACGATGTTGAGTACGACAATTCGAGGATATTCATCTGTGGACCCTTGGTACCAGATCATGTCCTTCTTTTCGAAGTACGGTTTGTATTGTTTCTCTTATACCCCTTGGTTTGTCGATAGTGTGTTGCGTTTCTGGATTGCGCGTCGAACTTCTCGAATAACCGTATCCTTTGCGTACCCCGCGATGATAGCCTTCACAAAATCGTAGGTGGGTTTGAATCTCTGCAATACGTAATTGGTAACTGGTTTCATTGAAATTGGGCACAAGCAAGTAATGGAATTTCTTTGTCTGTGGCTTGAGATCGGGTTATCGACTCAAACAACCCCATGGAGTCTGGAGATGTTGAAGTAGAGGGTCGCCCGAAAATGGTAGCGTCGGCGATACCATTCTGAGCCCCAGGTAGATACTCAAAGACCGGTTGATACTCGGCGAGAATGTCGTACCGTCGAGAGAGTCGTCGATTTGCCATCTTCTGCTGGAAGACACTTGTGGTCCGTCTCAACCATAACAGGTTGATCCAAACAATAAATCCGGAACGTAGCCAATGTGTTGATGATCGCGAGTATCTCCTGTTATTGAGTGGAGTATTTCAGCTCTGCCGACTTCCTCTTCGGATTTGTGTATGCAATCGGGCGCTCGGTACCGTTCCCGACTTGAAACAGTACGCCTCCGACTGCGAATTGACTTGCGTCCGTCCTCAAATGCATTTGTTGCGTGAATTCAGGAAAATACAATACTGGTGCATCTGCTAGCCGACGCTTCAACTCTTGGATGTTCTTCCGTTGTAATCAATTCAGCATGATCTTCGAGTTGCGCTGATTCTTCTTCTTAACAGCTTAAATAATGGTGCTGTCAGCTCAGCGTATTGCTCGCAGAATTGTTGAGCATAGCCGGTTAAACGGAGAAAGCTGTGAAGCTGTTCCTGTATCCGCGGGATGGGCTTGCCGATGGGATTGCTGTTGAGGTAACAGTAATCATGTATGATACGCCATCCCACTGGGTTGCACACACAAAATGTCGGAGCTGCATGCGGACTGGTGCTTGGCCGAAAGAGTCCTTACGTAGCCATTTTCCGCACCCACTTGTCAATATCCGCTTTTTGCTCTGGTGAAAGCCTCCGCTGATACCGGTACATTGCCATATTTGGGTCCTTTGCGTATATACGATGTTCGATATCCGGCTCCATCGGTAACCTATCAGACAGCTCTGGCTTGAACACATTGTCCTTGTACTCGACGAGGACAGGGTACGCCGCATGCTTTGTGAACGACTCCCAATCGGTGTTTGAGAATCGCTTGTCCTTCGCTGAACCAACGTTGCCTGGTTCATCGTTCCGGCGGAGGTTGCGTTCAATCTAATTGATCGTGTCATTTGTTAACACAATCATATAATATTGTGTTCGGGCTTGGTGTTCCGGGCAACGGCAAACAATTCCGCAGCTTCTTCCTCGTGTTGTACTTCGGCTCAACTTCATCCAGTCAACCACTCCAAGCGTAAGCATTGCCTTTGCTGTAGCTTTCTTTTTCTCTCTCCGCGAGAGGCTCTTCACATCGCCAGTTGATCATTCAACGGCTTCCACCTCACACTCTAACCGTGTTTCTAGCACGGCAGCTCGATAGGAATTACGGCTTATCGCAGAAGAGCTTTCGCTGCCCACAGCTTTATGAAACCCAGAGCCATTAACTTGACTGCACTCCAAACGGGTAGTGAAGGAATCCAACGTTGAGGCTTCACTTGAGACTTTCCCCTTCAAACTTCGTTCTTTCCAGTAATATCGGGTTGTACATCCACAAAGAATGGCATCCCGAGAACCCAATCAATTCATCCGGAATGTTGAACACGATAGCTACACTTCGATAGCTCGGAATACCTTGAAGTAGAATTTTAATCGTCACCAACTCTAAGATGGATTCGCCCATCTTGTTGTCTCCAAGTTTCACCTTGATCGTTCGATCAGTGTACGCGCGTTTTATTAGCCCCACACTTCTTGACAAATCCACGTGACACGTATACCGTAGTTGCGCCACAGTCCAACAGCAACTTGGTATTGAACTTGTTGTCACCCTACACCATCGCTCTTCCTAGTGAGAACAATGGTGGGTGGGTATAGACGAGCGGGTCTTCGCAAAGTAGATTCACCGTAGCTTCATTCATGATTAAATCTTGTTCGCTAGTCCTCACCACATCAGGCCCCTCTTCTACCGGCGTGGTTGTTCGTTTCCCTGCTTGCGCTTCAGTTGCTTGCAGTCGTGCTTGATGTGTCCAGGTTTCTTGCCGTGGAAGCACACAGGCCCCTCTTTGGTCTGTTCTGCAGGCGCGTAGTGATTAGGCTTGTACGAGCGTATGCTGAGCGATTTCTTGTGTGGGAATGAGCCCATCCTTTACGGTCCACGGAAACATTGCCCACGCTCCGGCTTCTCGCGACGAGGTCGGTTCTCCCCCACATGAGACATCTCATACTTGACAGCCATATACATTGCCTCGCTCAGCTGCGTCGTGTTCTGCAACTTAATGTGCGCTTGCGAGGCGCGCTTGAGGTCGTCACAGTAGTAGCTGACTTGGTCCAACACACTCATGTTTTCAGCCCGAAAGATCAGTGATGAATACTTCCCGTTGTACTCTTCGATGTCTCCGATCTGGCGAAGTTGCCAAAGCTTCTGACGCAGCACCGATTGGTAGTTGGGGGCTTCAAAGTACGCGAGGGCGTCTTGAGTAAAACTACCTCACGTTTGCTCCTCAGCTGGTGTTGTCGAAGCACAAAACACGAACCATCCGGACGCCGGCTCTTCCATCGCGGTGCCGACCCTTGAGGGTAACGTATCGTTGTCGAACGTCGCATCATGTCCGTTGATGCGACACAACCTCTCCACTTGGAACAGCCAGTGGCGAACATCTTCGTCTCGCTTCCCCTTGAATCTGGGACACGAGGCTTCCGCGTGGTCGGCTGCGGGCGCAGTGCTTGACATTGGCTTGGAGAGCCACAATCTCGGCTCGCAGTTGTGCTAGCTACACTTCCAGCTCAACTCTTGCTCCTCCTTCCGCTGCTTGCGCGTCGGTGTCATTCTTGCGCGTTGCGGGGGTCATAGTCCTTGAATTAAGACAAACAAGTGCTACCAGTGTATCAAACTGAACCCTTTGAGGGAGTGGATAGAAGGCTGGCTTGGGGACTGACGGGAGAAAACTGAAGTGCTGACCTCCTCCGCAAAACCAAAGGCCTCTGAACCATACACGCAACTCGGCTCCCTATATTAATTACCTGTCTAATCAGATATACATCTAGTCTAGAGCTCCACCTAAAACTGATATAGTTGAATTTTGTCCAAAGAGAAACCCTTTTCAAAGCGTAGGTACTGCGACTGTGCAGCAGGGAAGAAATTAAAACGGGTCGGAGCTTTGGACTCGGACAACGACTGTCTCCAAAAATGAGCCTCTTGCGAGATAACCTCGAAGATAATTTTCGCCAATGAAGCTGTGGTATTTGAGTCATGACTCAAACCATGTTATCCGCAGATACCACGAGATTTTAGCCAATTGTCTAGCGATACCCGGTCCGAGTCGTGACCTGGGTCGTTCGACCTTTCCTGTTTTACTTTGCAACCGCCTCTGTATCGCTGGATGTCTCCTTAATCGTTAACTAGTTGTCGCCCATGCTACCGACTGGTTATCCCTTTGAGGCTACACCTCCATTCCCCCGACTGCCGAATCTGTCTCATCGAGATCGGGTGCCAGCCAATGTCCTACATAATATCTAAAATCCCTAAATTCTCATGTAAAACCCGATTAGTGTTGAATTTGAAACTGGTTATATTGCGGAGACCCAAACGATCGTGGGGGTTCTATTAATGGCGGTTGTAGACGTGATACTGAGAAGATCAGATTCTTCTTACGGTAGAAGCAACAGTGTCACGAAATACTACAACTACCCGACCCGTCAATTAACCACCAGTGGTGGACCACATGCGAGATCGTCATGACTGAATCTCTTCACCGATGATTATCCGCACAACTGGTGGGATAGGCAAGAGTTCAACGTTAACACTTTCGTTTTCGTGTGCACCGATCGAAATTCGTGCATTACACATCACTGGCGAGCAAGCCGCTTTAGGACTGATAACGAAATGTGTATGACGGTCTGGACATCAGACAACCATTTGATAAGCACGTCGCCCCATTGTAAGGTTTCGACATGTATTGCAAGTATTAAATCGGTGTGCTGTAGCCAGATGAGTACGCGATCCATGATCACCGATTCATATGAATACATGATGCTGCTTTATCCGAAGCATTATTTGGCGTTCTCCCTACAAACATCCCTGGGTCGAGTTAGCGCACTCCTTCATTGTGCAATCTGCAGCATAGACAACAAATCCTTCCACTTCACTACAATGCTTACTGGGGGTGTTCTATCCTCCACTATTGCTGTAGCAGTCTTTTCCTCCGGTGTCAACGCACACGGATACCTCGAAAAGCCCAAGCCGTCCTGGAAGGATAGTCCTAATGTTGGATGGATCACCATGGTCGATAACTACTGGGACATAGGATCAGGTGGTGACCAAGTTGGCAAGTTTAAAAGAATGGCCAAAGAGAAAGGCATGTCCGTGAAAGATGTCGTGCTTGATATGGTTAAGGACAAGAAGTGTGGTAATACTCTCGAAAATGGAACTCCACAGCCAATTCCATCCGACGGCAAAGTGAAGTGGTTGGGCAACGGTGGTGGTGGGTTTACGCACACTGGTCCTTGTGAAATTTACATCGACGACAAGATGGTTCTTCACGGAGATGACTGTGAAGATGAATTCCAAGGTGGTGACGTTGGATCCAAGAAAACCTCGGACATGCCGGTAGACTTCTCGTCCTGTAATGGAAAATGCACTTTGACCATCTACTGGTTGGCGTTCCAGAACGCGCAGTGGCAGACCTACGGTAAGTACTTCACTGTAGTAGTCAGACGTTTTGACTAACACCTTTTGATTGTTTGTAAAGTCAACTGTGTTCCGCTTGAAGGAAAAGGTGGATCAACGCCAACAACTCAAGGTTCATCTACTGGAACGGAGTCGTCGAAAGACTCCTCAACTGAACAGCAGACACCGAAAACTCAAGGTTCATCGACTGGAAATGAGTCCTCAAAGGATTCGACTGAGCAGAAGACAACGGGTGCTCCATCGACAGACACAAAATCAGCTGAAGGTTCTTCCACCGGAGGCCAGACGCCCGAGACACACACAGTGGAAACTCCGGAGGCTTCGACACCTGAAGCACCTTCGACTCCTGCGGCACCTTCAACTCCCGAGGCTCCTGCCACTGAGGATACCAAATGCAAGGCTCCTGCACGTCGTCTTCGCAAGAAGCTGGGGTTGTCGCAGTAACTGTTTGAATTAGGTAGCTACTGCGAAGCGTGCGTAGTATTGAGAATAATATCTGTGTCCAGAAACGATAAAACCGGAATTGTTTCCTGCTCACTTGTGGGTTTCATGGTAGATGCCAATAGAGCTTTAGTTTCTCGAAAACGTATGAAATGTTTTGGTCAAAATATTCTCTGAAATTTTTTTCAGAGCTAAGGCAAGATTCACAAAACGTAAGCGTTGCCTGTGCAGTGAAGCAATTGGAAACTAATACCTGTAGCGGAGTCATATTTTAAACGAATGTTGCCTGTGTCGTCTCCCCCCCAATTCTTAAGTGCGATTCCTGTGACTGCATCTTGCAATTTGCAAGTTTAGCAAGGATGTTACGTGAAGGTAAAATTGGAATCTTTATAAACTAATAATAGTATGTATTGTTCCAATTACTTATTCGGTAGTACCTTCCAAACTATTAGCTGCCAAATTAATACTGAAAGCTAATACAAAGAATATTATATGTACGATAATTTCAAAGTGGATCATACCTATATAATACGAAGCACTATCCAAAAAGTATTTGACACTACTACTTTATTTAATGTATTAATATCGGCTTAAACTGTATTACCAGTTGTACAGTTTATCCAAGTTTGTACTGGTATGTACAACTTGGATGATTACTGGTGCCCAACGAGATGAAAAGGACAGTAATCACGTCATGGCTGGTATGTACTGTTCGTCTTCCCATTTTTAATTCTCCTGTCAGTGGAAATGGATGCAGCGTTCTTGGGCGAATTGATTGAGTTCTTTGGAGACTCGAGTTTGTCCTTCTTACCCGAGATTTTAGACATGGATGGTACTCTGTTGCCGGCTTGCAAACAAGGGGCTATCGACATCCTACAAAAGAGTGATACGCATACGTCGCGTAGAACTCGTAAACGAAAAGATGCCCCGAGGTCTAAGGATGCCGAACGACGAAGTATGTATCGCGAACGAGAGAAGAAGTTACGCGAGGATTTACAACGGCAAGTCAACAAACTGTCTACGACGCTAGAATCGCTTCAAAAAGGAAGAACGAGCGATTGGATGAAGAGTACACCACATTCAGTAGCTTGGAAAGCACTTGCGATACATCAGCGAGGCCAACGCTTCGCAGTCGAGAGTGAACAGCGCAGATTGTTGGCAGCGATAGGCACTCAAGCGACAACGATCGAAGATCTTAGCGGTTCTATTCGGAAACGAGTGATGGAGGCGGTTACATTTTTCAAGGGTCTATTGCAGAATTGATCAGGGTCTAG
>NBNE01001443.1:0-12568 GCA_002215365.1 Phytophthora megakarya | reverse complement strand
GAGAAAAGAGTGCATCCAGGATTGACCAGTATCCTGGGTGTGTCGCTGTAAGTGAGGCTGATGCGAAGACCCACCGTTCGAGGGTCCGAAAGAATAAGAACGGTTACATATTAGTGACGTATGTTGATCTCTGTATATTTAGGTTAGTCTAGTTTGAGAACTCCCCTCGTGTTCTACTAACCTCTACCCAGTTGTGACCAGTGCCCGATCCTGAATTGTCGGTAGCACCCCACATCCTGGAACACATTTATCCTGGACAACTCCCCGGTGAAATAACTGTTCCGCCGAATCAATCGAACCGACAGGGATAACACAAGGACACACGTCCATTCAGGGTGACTTGTCATCCTGAGTGTCCAAATTCTGGAGGTCCCTAGATCCTGGTTGACCTTCCGATTCTGGCTACGCTATACATCTCCTACACGAAAAGTTTTCACCGACATCGTGTCATGTTAAAGAACTTACGCCACGAGACCTAAAGAGAGGAGAAAAGTGCCTACATCCAGAATACGTGGAGAACAACAACTGACGAAAGGAGTTCACGCCTGAGACTCCCCAGACAAAGGAATCACGTTGCGGGCTCGGCGTTCAGATTTCATGAGCTTCGATTGCATAAACGCAGGGATTGTGGCCAGAATGGCTTCGTCGCAGGTGAGTGCGGACAGGTTCTTCCGCTTCCAAATCGTCGAGTTGAGAAGCATAGTCAGGGACTCAACGAGGGATAAGAGGCAAACGCTCAGGGTCCTTAAGGATCAAGTGACATGCACATACAGGGAGTGTCCATAAACCAGGTTCGTAAAGCAACGTTCTTGGAACACCGGCAATCGCGAACAGTCGCATAAGCAAAGCCTCGTATTGTGCACGAAGTCGCTTGACGTCTCTACGGCATTCATCATATAAATCACGAGAAGCATCTGCTGCAGCGCCATCCCTCGAGAAGAACGAGATAGTTATCCAGTGCAGTATCACCCAAGAGGTCTTTACGTTTACGCGCATGAAGTCCACGTAATCTTTGATTTCGGCAAGTGTTTCTGAGTTCAAGTCGCGCACTTCGTGGAAGTAAAATACGATGATACGCTCCTCGAACATCACAGTCCAAGGAGCCTTGACCAGCTCACCATCTTCATCGCGAGCGGCACGGCAATTGGCAGGTTCCGGATCGTGAATCAGAGCCTGGTAAGCATCTAGATTCCACCGTGCCTTCAAGACGCGGATATCAGGCTTGTGCGGTTCGAAGTCTGGATGTCCAAGAGACTGCTGACATGGGTCAAATTTAACCAAAATCCCAAAGATGCTATACGAAACATGCGTCTCTCGACATGCATGTCCAGGTGTTTGTCCTGGAGATCATCATAGGCCAACTCGGCCAACTTGGAGCGAATACGTTTCAGGCCCACGGTTGGGACTTCCACCTTGACTCGACGAATGAATGTAGCGACTGAAAGAGCTGGAATTTTACGTTCGCGTGTAGTGCTGATGGGTTGTGGGACAGTCTGGTTCTTGGTGCCAGTAATGACTCGGGTCTTAGGATTCAAAGGCTGAACGTAGTTTTTGTGTTCGCTGTCCTTACCGCCTTTTTCACCGGCCTTTTAATCGCGGGGACGAATAGGACTTGGCCCCGCAGTCTCGGGCTCAGAGTCCCTTCCACCGGCGCTCGAGTCTTCGCTTGATTCGTCGTTCTCAACTGCGCCCTCAGCCCGTGTAAACTCATCAAGCCCGGCCTGTGAGAGCTCGTAGGGTGGACCCTTGCTTTCGTCATCGGAAGACCCCGAGAGATCAGCCTGGAGAGCCTTGGTGTCGCGTGTATACTGTTTAAGTTTCTAGACCTTAATGAAGCAGCGACCCAGAGGATACCAGGGATCCGTCGCCTCTCGGTTGACTTGGCGCCTCTCCAAGATCGCCTCTGCGCGGATGTAGAATGCCTCAGGCACAAAGCGACACCAGGGTGTCTCATCAAATTGATCCGCATGAATTATCTGGGCCAACATACAACAGATAATCTCCCGAGGCGCAAGGCGATTGATACCTTGGCTGTTTGAGACTCACTTCATAGCCAACTTGAAATCCATGTCGGATAATAAGAGGCTCTGAACGTCTCCGCGAACGTCAGTCCAAAGCATGTCAGCCGGAAGCGCACGACCGGTGTCTGCCAGGTCCCGAGTTTCAGGGACATCGCTTGGAGAATACACCAGTAGATTCTTTGGAGAATAACCCCGAGGACGATGTTGACGATGTGTCCCACGGTCCGAGTTCCGATCCAGACTCAGAATTTGGCGCTTGGGCAGGGGCGCACTTTTGGGTGCCGATGCCTTTGGTTGCCAGTCCGCTATCCGGACGCCGAAGTCCTCTGGTTCTGTGCAGGAGGCGCCAAATCAAAGACGGCAGGTCGTCTTGATCCCTGAGAGCCCGAGGGTGGGTTACCGTTATTGGCTATGGATGGAGGCCGTGCGTACCCGGGGTACTCACACCGTGGGTCGTCCAGCGCAACGACACTAACGTTTGTAAGCTAGCTCTCGGGAATAGACGTATCTTCGACGAAGTGATGAAGGAGCGCCGCAAGGTGCATCCAGTTGAACATAACGTTAATATTAGGTTGATTGCCCACGAGAAAGTCTACGAGAGCGTTCACATCCAGGACGCGTTCACTAGCACGCCTCTCAGCCTCTCGATGGGCTGCCTCAGAATCCCGACGTTGGATATGGAGCCGGGTGATCTGGTCTGTCAGGTCACTCACGCGTCCTTGGTAACTAATCTCTGCGTCGCGGAGACCCTGCCGTAGAAACTTTTTGCCCTCGGCGTGCTCCGGCTTGAGCGTCGGTACACGCTGGCTCCACTGCCGACACATCACCGTCCACTCGAGGCGCATGGTGTCGTAGTTGTCACGAGCCACCAATGTCTGGGACGATAGCGTTCCGCAATCCTCGGCTTCCGAAACCGCTCGGAGATGACGAACCTTGGCCAGGAGCCGGCGGATGAGGGACAACGAGTTTATCATTCTCTCCGCCAGGCGATCCAAAGGAAATTGACTCAACAACGAAGCCAACTCGCGCTGGCCGGCGACAGAGCCCACTTCCGCAGCGAGGGAGACTTGCGCGACACTTTGACGCAGCGTCAGCAGGCGGTCGGCATCATCCGCACCCATGAGCGCGTTCAGGTCTTGGAAACCTGCAGCGTCAAGGCTCTCAAAACATAGGAGTATCTCCACGCCACCATGCCCAGGGTACACCTTCGCGCCGTTCCGCATAGCGAATTTTGGCGCAGGAACACCGACAATGTGGACTTCGGGATCACCATGGATAGGTGGGGAGTCCCCAATGATGGGAGCCAGAACAATTCCGGTGTCAGCCAGCGTCGCGACCCCGGAGATGACGCCAGGGAAGGACATCTCTTCCGCTTCAGCGGGCGTCAAGAAGTTGGCAGGTGGAAGTGTAGCAGGGTCCATGTTCGTGGATGCCGTAGTCGACAGGTTTTTAACGCCCGGGTTTTCATCGTCAGCGTTGTTTGGAGGCACATTGCCGGACGCAGGATCGGACCCATGAACAGGGACGCCCGCTGCCTCAGACGGTGGTGTCTTGGAATAGCTAGGACCAGGAAGGAGAGCGTCTTGAGCCATGTCGAGAAGGAGAGAGAGGCGACTTGTGTCGAACGGAGAAAATCTTGGAGTGAAGACGTTCTCTGAAGAATATTCGAACCGTTGACTGACTGCTAGGTTCGATCGTTACCGGTATATTGGTGCTCAGGGCCTCGATTTAGGAATGAATTGATAGACGGATTTGGAAATGAATTGGAAACCAGATTCAGGAGAGTCTGAATAGGGCTCAGATACGGAATAAATATGGGTTTCGGGGATGACCGGGATTCAGAGTGAGAATGGGAATATGACTTCGTGATCACAGGCGTGACTCGTCAGCTTGAATGAAAACTCTGCAATGAGTAGTCATGACTAGGAGGGGCGGTTAACACGAAGTGAGTTGAAGTTTTTCGTGGGAACAAAGCTTTGTATGGATATCCAGAGATTAGGTAATGGATACAGTGAATGTGTGAGAGGAAAAAGTGACTGTGGTATGTGAGGAAAACGGTTGGCATAGAGGAGAGCTAATGACGGGCCATAGAGTCTGGAAGAACTGCACTGTGATGCTCGGTCCAGACTCGCCTTCGTCCTGACTACGGGTATTAATGATTGTGGAAAGTGTTGGCACAAACGTATTGTACTAAGCACCCCGTATTGCCTTAGCTCGATCCAAGAAACGCCGCCCCAAGTCTCCTGAACCTTGTCACAAAGGATTATTTACGCACAAGATTCACGATCCCAGGAGAAATGGACAGCAAACGGAGTGGAGGTGTGTTCTACAAGCGGAATAGAGAGTTATACTCCAGAGCCCAACACGATATCCCAGAACTCCATGGATAATCCCTGAATCCCAGCTGGAAACCCTCTGATTCCTGAAGAAAACTCTCTGAGCCCCGACTCTAAAATACCTGGAACCCAGGAAATCTATGTCTATATGGAGTTATTACGCTACGAATACAGTGATTCTACTATGAAATGAGACAAGAATGCAGAGATTCGAGCGTGTTCCGATGGATTCTAAGGCATAGCAAGATATCGAGGGACGGAACTCAGAGATTTGAGTTCCTCCCATAGTCTGGTACCCGACCCGAGATGTAGTGCGATCAAGTGATGACAAGTCAGTGCGAAGTGGGGTGATGTGCATCGTATCCAATGATGCCACGTGGGCATATAATGGAATCAAGTAATTTTGAAGTTCAACCATAATGAGTGTACTTACGTATACTGAAACCAAGATATTTACCCCGGATCCAAAAGGTTCAAGTGAAATATGGAACATAGGATACCAATAGAAAGTTTAGCAGTACAAGCGAAGATAATCAGAGAGCTTTTTATCTTGTGAAGCACAAGTGGTTTCGTGAGGCGCGCAGGACAGGTGCCAAGGGTGCCGCGTGAAGATCTCCAGCTGTACTAAGTCCAAGTTGCGGTGGGGATCAGTCACGACGGTGCTCTGAGTTGATCCACGGCATTCCATATCCCAATTGGGCCTGCTGTAAGTGAAGAGTAAGGGTAGGTACCCATTTCATGTTAACGATTGCTCTCTAAGGGTTCGTAGGACCTCTAGCGTTTGTATTAGATTGCGGAATCAGAATTCGTCTGTATTAAGGTTGTATTTCCCTCATTTCTGAGAGTGGTGCACGTGATTGAGGAAGCAACTCAGACTGACCAGTGTCTGAGTCGTAGTTCTGAGTAGGACTGGTGACAGACCCCCTCTCAAGGGTCTATAAGAATAAGTAATGGCTGTATATTTGTATATTCAAAGCTCTCTGTATTGTATTTGGTTGTTTTATTAGAGAAGTCCGTTCCGGGGCTTTGGCTTCAGTCATAGTGGTGAACGCAGAGGACACGCTGAGCACACAGACTTTCTACAAACTATCTGCGGACGGTCGAGACCAAGAGTTCCCGAATATTGGGTTCAACCCACAGGGATTATACACAAAGGTCACACGCCAAACTCAGAGTTCCCAAAGGTTCTCGGGGTTCTGATCCTCTGTGCATCCGAGTCTCCTAGAGGCTTGGGACAAGAGCGAGCACTGTACGCCAATGGGTGAAAGTTTCACCGACTTCGCCACACTTCCCTGATTGACTCTGTAATTGAGCGGTATGTCAGCTTGGTTCTAACTCAATCCCTGAATTTCTTCGTGTATCGGAGCCATTACTGGGTCCAACAGTGGCTGTGAAATCATTCCAGAAGCTCCCAGGACTCCAGTTGCCCCCGAAGAAGTCGATCTTGTTTGCATTCTCGGCTCACCCTTGCTACTCGTTGACGTCGGGTTGGACGATAACTAGCGGATCTTCTCTTCTCGGGTTAGAATCTCTGCCAGGAATCCTGTTGCCTCACGTGCACTTTGCTCCTTCAGCTTCTGAGTCTCGCTTCATATTGACTTCGAGCCTGTGAATTTTGAACGTCCCTTGCTCTTAGTTCCCCATTGTACTTGGCCTTTACTTCTGTCTCGGATTTCTTGTTGCACTCTCAATACTCCACGGGCTTGGGCTTCACGTTCAGCTTCATGCCTAGACATTTCTTCATATTGAGCTCGGAGTAGTTGCTCAGCAGCTCTCAATTGCCGTTGCCTTTCGAACTCCTGCTCCACGATCATAGTCGGAGAATTGGTTGAACCTTGATGTGGCTACAGATTCTCTTGTCGTATTCTTTCCAGTTCTATAGTCTGCTGCGAGAGCTTCAACTGATTCTCGAGTTGTTCACGCTGATTCCTATCAGCTTGAATGTTATTCTGAGCTTCATTATCCAAATGGGCTATAGCCGGTTGATGTTCAAGAATGTGTTGCTCTCGTTCAGCCTTCAGCACACTATTCTCATACCCTGAAAACTCGAACCCTCCTGGAGCCGGGGGTCAAGTTTGCGTAGGCCTTTGCTGACTGAAATTATACAACTGCGATTGACTCTGAGTCTGTTCTGGTTGTTCTGCTGGCGTAATAGCAATCGTCATTCCACCAAAACCGCTTCGGGTGATTATTTCAGACGTTATCATCTTTTGTCGTGCATTGGACAATGGCATATGCGCTCCTGAACTCGCCATGTAGTCAGTAGCTGATAGCCAAGACGATTCTGAGGAGCTAAACCCTGACAAGTCTGTCCCAGAATCAGCTTTAACTGTTACTGTATCGGGGCTCACTAGCACCTTGAGGAGTATCTAACATCACGGTCATGGTTTCATCCGAGATACTACTCGACCCATGGTAAGATGGGATAGAATTACTAGGTGTGGGCTGAGTGAGTAATGGTCGTTTCCGAGCTGGTTCTCCTTCGACACTCGGGGCTTGTGGACCTGATCCCAGTTACCTGTAACCGCATCGCCACTTCTGGGACTAGATACATCTGTGTACCTTCATCCATACTGGTGTCACCGTCACTATCAACTGTTAGACCACGTTGGACCGTCGCACCTTGGGCTGAGTAGACTGGGTCCGAGGCCTGACGCACAAAGTACGTCGTACCATTCACGGCTGTATCCATCAATTCAATGCCAATGAAGTGACCAATTTTACGGATCTCGTTCCTGACCCAGATATCTGGAATCCCGGAATGGTTTGGCCACCTATTCTAAGCAAGACCGATACTCACGAACTGATAGCCAGCCTCCCAGAGCATCGTTTGCATCAACGCTACACAGACAACTTAGGGTAACAGATTCAATGATATTCGGATGGCTTGGATGTCTGAGATCACAGGAATTCGGCGACGCTCAGCCTGAAATTCCGTTAGCCATCGTCCTGACTGGGCTCTCGTGATTGATAGCATGCACTTTGCAGTAGTACCAGCTGCACGAATATACCCCCACAGATCGTACCCGTTATGTTGTGGATAATATGCCACATCTACAGGACAAACGAGTTGCGAAGGCAGTTTAGCCCATCTTTCCAGGTGCGAACTTCCATAAACCAGCGTCTCAATCTCAGTCAGACCTGACAAGATCGCCAGGGCCCTTTCAGCTTCGGCATCTTCCGGGACTCTATCTAGTCTCTGAATACGATATCGGTCTGATCGTGAGGGCTGAGACACATACAGTTCTTAGAGTACCTTTCGGGAGCAATTCTGGGGGCGTAACTAAAACGCACTGTCGCTCCTTGTTCTGATAGTGCCATGCGAGTGAGTTCCCACTTCCTGATGTACTTAACACTAAGTACATTGCCCTCGACTTGGCTACTACGAGCATTCGTAGCAGTTGGCTCCGGGTTAGTATTTGACGTTCTAGAGGTAGAGCTTGTAGGCAATTCGAGTTGCGTCCGAGCCAAGTCTGGGCTCGGAGCTGGCAGTGCACGGCGAGGTTCTTCTCCTTCAGCTGGTGCTGGCTTCGCATCTTCATTTTCTTTGTTTTTCTTTTTCTCAGGTGATTCGGTCGACATCTCGACGTCGTCAGAGTAGGGCGGTGTCTCCGGTTTCACATCTTCCACATTATCTTCCTGGACTTCCGTGACATCCATTACTTCTGTGACTTGGGTATCTTCCCCAGTCTTATTCTGGGACACCCCAGTCTCAGCCACAGGAGTTTCTGCTGGCAACCCAGCTACTCTGAAACTTCGCCTCAACGAATACTTCATCATCTTGTTTTCCTTACTGATTTTTAAATCACTTGAACCTTGAGCGGTCGATATACTTCGCACACTTCCGTCCCTGATCCGGGAAAGCGCACCAGTTGTGATGCAGTGGTGACCGGTCGGAAGACCACTACTCAAAAGTAGCAAATTTTCAGACCCCCAAATGTCTGGGAATACCGTGTACAACCTCCCTTGTGAATCCCTTGTTGATTCTTTCGTGCTACAGTTACGCTTTGGGCCCAGAAGGCTGAGAACCACAGCGAATCTCTTGGTCTTGGGTAATCCGAGGATACACTGTCCGAGCAAGACTTAAAACGAACTTGAAATGCCCGAGTTTCTTGATATGCAGCACAACACACACACTTGTCCACTTCTCTTCCACGGCCTTGGACTTAGCCGTTAATGTGGTGGAGCGGGATCTGCAAAACTCTTGTTGACGCGGAGCTCGATATCACTGGCACCCGGACACCGACTAACGAAGGGGGTCCTCCGATGATCCGCGATCTGGTTATATAGTTGCTCTCACCTTGTGTACCCGAGGGCGTGCGGGTTACGCTGTTCTAGGCGACTTGTGAGACGTCCTTCAACGAATATGGAACGCAGGGGCTTGAGACAACTGTTCCCACCTTGTGTACTCGACGGCGTGCGGGTTACGCTGTTCTAGGCGACTTGTGAGACGTCCTTCAGCGAATATGGAACGCAGGGGCTTGAGACAATGTGGAACTTCTTTACGCTATCTCGGGGTAGGTGATCCCGGTCGCGGGCGTGTCCTTGAGCCGCGATCTGACTGCCTGGTGGTCGATCCAGGTCTTGTGTGGGTCCAATGTTGGAGATCTGCCCCCTTCTTTTGTGTTTGCTTGCCGCTTCCTATAGCGGGGAACTTGTTGAGATGAGATCCGATGTGATTTTCCGGCCAAGCAATCAATGCCTTCCGATCCGCGGTACACACTTGAGGACAAGTCACTAGGTAGGGTAAAGCTGGTCAATATATTATCCAGGCTTAACCGCTACACTAGGTCACGAGTCCTTACCTTCTGCACGCTTCCGAGGCCAATACAATCCCCAATTCCAGGCGTCGCGAAGGCACTTGTGTGGCTTAGAGCAAATTCGAGTCTGTTTATGTTTATCCATATGTCCACAAATCCCACCAGCAACTGCTATCTTACGATCACATGACATCAGGATACCTACCTGATCCTGAGGTCTGCTCTGGAATAACCCTCTCGATCGTTGCCATACCCCGGTCCTGGGTCACCGTTCACCTGTGCATTCTGCCTGCTGCCTTACCATGGTCTTGGATCGCCGTACACCCGCAATCCCTGCCCGCTACATTACCTTGATCCTTGATGTCTCGAACCGGAGCACGATGGAGACGCGTCACCATCCATCACTCCAGTGGTCAATCTTGGGTCATCCGGAGTCAATGTCACTAACCGACGTTATCGCACGCTCGATCTTGGACAGGTGACCCGAAGCCCTGGCCTGGGTGGGATTCCTGTCGCCTGGTCCGTCTCTATATCCCGGTCTGGTAGCCGAGGTTGCCTTTCCCATAAAATCTTATTCGCACTTCACCACATTAACAGTTCCTCCTCTTCCTCCACGCGGTCAGAACTGGGACCGCGTTCCGGGATCGTCACTCGCCTGTCCGATCCGAGAGTGGTTGGGAGTTCCTGTCGCTCCGCCTTGGACCTCCTCAAGTCCACGAACCTCCACTTGTCCTAGGACGTCGCGCACCACGCCTTATTATAGGCAAAAACAATCAAAGTCAATAACGGCTGAGAATGCACTCCAAGTCTCGTGCAGGGACAAAACACCAATACCGCGAGAGCTCCAATGAAAGGTCACCTCCATCCCAGAAGTACCAATCGAAATCCAGTCGAAACAGGCGTCCAAGTAGCACAGAATATGAAATATCTCAATTAACCCAACAATAAAGTAAGGTTAACCTTGGTAAATTGGCTTGAGTTTTAGGGAAGACGATTAACCTTGATGCATGATGCTACCCAACAATAAAGTAAGGTTAACCTTGGTAAATTGGCTTGAGTTTTATGGGAAGACGATTAACCTTGATGCATGATGCTGGAACACGTGCTAATCCTGCACGCTCACTGATGTGACTTCTCCTGCGTCCTTCGGGGCAAATTGATTTCTGATTAAGTTTTAACACATGCAAACGGGAACCTACATAGCTCGGGCGCCAGTCCCGCAACAAACTATAATTCAAAATAAAAGTCGAAGAGTGAGAATATAGCCACTCTTCACCGAAAAACAGTCAGCTTGAATCTTGGAAGTACACCTAAGTCGAATGCGACGCTGACATTGGTCAGAACATGTCAGATTACTCCAACTGAAGTGTTCCGTCAGCTCACTCTTCATGGCGTGCCTGATGTGATATGAATCTTCGAACCGACCTTTCACGCAACCTCAATTTGAAGCTAAACCTGGGACCCTCGACTTGACACTTTAATTTGGGACTCTTGGGAATATTCTGAGACTATTCGATATTCCAGAATTCCCAAACCAAATCTCGTATCCGAAATATCGAGGCATGCCATGTTGGGTATGAGAATAGTATGGGAATTCATCCCGTTCACCACATCTCCCAGTCACCCAACCGTGGGACTGATGACGATCTAAACACTCTTCATCGATGTTTCGAAGTCATTTATTATCACATCTGTGGACATTCGATCACTTGGGTTCCCAGTTCCGCAAACTTGGGTCTGGGCATTGTATGGATAGTCTGAGAATAGTACCAGGTTTTCTCTGTTGACAATCCAGAACTTGCGATAACGAACGATCACGATACCTGTGACCTTCAGAATAGAACCACATCCTTAGAAGAGAGTCGAGTAGTCCGAATACATATGTCTGTAGTCCAGAAACTTCTTTGCAAAAAAATCCTTCGTCAGTGGTGGTGCACTATCAACACCTAGTCCGGCCGCATCTTCCATTTTCCTCGTTTCTTGAGACTTAGTCATCAACTTCAGCGAAGCGTGCGTTTTCTGTCATCTGATGGGTCTTAGGTAGGACGATAAAGTCAGTTTTCTTTGGGTACGTCAGGAAACCAGTGATGCCTACACCAATTTTCTGGCGTCCAATCCATCACAATTGCGTTTGTGTCCTGACCAGCTTTTGATATCGCGGTGATAGTGATATCCGTGGCCTGCTGGATCAGTGATAAGACATAATATAGTCGCCAGCTGTAGATCGGGTTATCAGTGGTTGCTTTCGGATAGGCTCCGCTTTGATACTTGATATCGGGCTCTTAAGTCGACGTTGTCGCATCACCATATATACATTCGTGTATATTCGTCTATAATGGTGTCATCATTGCTGTCAACTGTTAGACCAGACCACTCTTGGTTCTTGCACATACTACTCATATCGGGAAATTAACATAATTATCAGTAGTGTTACCAAGACGGCAGAATGTGGTCCTATTTTTTGTCCAACGAGCGAAGAGAGTGCTACGTGGGTTAGGTTTGGAATAGGCCACAGGTGCAAAAAGTGTAATATTCGCGAATTATGCAGCTGAGGTGTGAATATCTGTGTTATACCCGGGACAATGTGACATGGCGCCAACGGCCTTGTTATTGTTGTATCGCCCCATATCTAGTCTATATTTACATGTATGACAATTTATGACCATAATCTTGTCTTTTTGAGTACGATTCACGTGCAGCGGTACAAGTCAATTATACTTAATAAATGTATATCATTTCACATTCCTTGTGTCTAATCTAGGGAGAGCTTGTTCTATCGAGAAAGCACAGGTTGTGCGCAAAATATTAGCTGTGTCATTTGGAAATCGCTCAGGCCACAAGCCTCATTGACATGAGTAAGTTGCACCCCTGATTATATATGCAAATTGGCGCGTTGACACCGCCGTTTATGTCTTATATCTTCCAGGAAATGGCGTCTTGTCCCTCACCGGAACCCACCACCTTTGAAAATCGATTTTTATTAACATCATGACTTCTGAAACCGTATCGTGGAGTACTGGGATGAGTTTTGTTTCGAGACACAAATTTATAAGAAATAACCATTATACTGCGACGTTACAAGTTACATTTCAGCAAAACGGCAAAGTTAGCGATAAAACGTTTGTATTCGTGTTTCACAGAAAGTTTCCACACTTTCTGGGGGTCAAACGAACAGTTTTATTAGTGAAGCTTATGTGATGACCATTAGCTCACTCCGATAAGGGACGAGGAGAACAGTGCCCCCAGCGTTGGTCATGCAGTCGGACGAGAGCTTTGCGACTGACTCCTTGCACAGTCTGGTGTAGATCTTGCACACATCTGAAATCCAACGGCCATGAAACTGGATCGTGAGTGCATCCATTCCTGGACGGTACATGTGCGTACCCCACCGGAGCGAAGAGAGTGAGATGTGGTGAAGTCGGTGAAACTTTCACCCCTTGGCGTACAGTGC